>NCQT01068239.1:117-12551 GCA_002740465.1 Stenocereus thurberi
ACCATATGTGAACCGTTCTAACATCAAACCATTCAACTATCTCAAGGTTTACACCAAAATATAGTAACTCTTGTAGAGTATGCAATTCCAACATCAAAATATTTCACAATACAGTACTACAAGCATTCAACACTAATACAACACCGTTCCATTCAAAGTTCCTTGCTCACTTATCACATTCAGCTGGCCTGCCAGCTTGAGGGTGATTCACTGAACATTTGCCTAAAACAAAAGACAAAAACATTTCGAACTGTGAGCCGTGACTCAGTACATGCATTCTTGTATTGTTAAACATTCATGGAAGAACTGGTTGAGCTCGTGTTGCGATTCATTTTAATTTAAAACAGGGAATGAGATAAATATAAAACTACATTGCTAATTATTATCTGATAGTGAACTCCTAGTAACTGTTATGATCTGAAGATAGGTGTACACCTGTCAAGCCGATTAGGGGACCTGCCTTGAAGCTGCATGGATAACTGAAGGGTCATGGCCTATAACTAATAAATGATGGGGTTGATAATTATGTGATAAACCACTTATTAGACTGATTCATTGATGTACTTACCAAAATATTATAACTTTGATAAATATGTGCTGATGTCTAAAGATACAGATAATGAATATACTTGGGACTTTTAATGAAATGTCACTGAGTATGACTATGCACAAAAGGGGAGGAAATGATATATTAGGCCCTGATTCTATTCAAAAATATCGTTATAGAAACATATAGTCAGCAAACAAATTTATTTTTGCAATTAATACATTAGTAAAAGAAAAAGTAAGGGTATAATAAGGCTAAAGTAAATGACTCGTAACCTAATCTCCTGACCTCTTTTTGGGACCTAATTCCCCAATATAGAAAGCTTAAGAGGTTTTGAAAAACTTTCATTTTAAACACAAAACATGATTCCCATAATAGGGTTCTTAAAATGGGCTAGATCACAACTATGCCAATTTTAGTCTAACCTGTATAATTCTAGTAAAATGGCCAAAACTTTTTCGACATACCTTGTATTAAGGCAATTCAAAAGCAATTTGAAAGCTAACACACAGATCTACCGACCAGCCAAAAATCATAATTTTTGGCCAGACCGATCATTACCAGTTTATTGGCAAAGAGTCCCCTATTTTTTGTCAGTTCACAGCCACACTGCCTTTCTTCCTTCTCTCTTTTCACACAAATCCTCATCTAAAATCACTCCTTAAGATCAAATAACAAAGTCTTGGTCCTTCCCCTCACCATACAAAGCCATAATACTCAATTTCACTCCATAATCATATACATCAAGTTTTCAATTCTTCTCTTTCTCAAACCCACTCAAAATACATTCATTATCTTATTTAGTTGCATTAATGAGCAAAATGATCCTTTATAATCAATTTAAGAAATTTCGTCCACCCTTTTTTAAGAATTACAGTAAATCATTTTTTTCACGTCAAAGAACACATCCAAGATTCATTTTGCATCAAAATATAATCAAACAACATGCTTAATGCAAAAATAATAAAAACCATGCATTAATCGCCAAAACCCTAGCTTGTGACCAACTTACTTCCTCTTCATCACATCCAAGATTAGCGAAAACACCCTCATAAACATTATTAGATGTTAAAACCACTAAATCAAATACAAATAATCTAAGAAAAACATACTTCCAACCTTAAGCCAGCGTGATCGTGAATAACCCTAGATCCTAGCATGCTCTAAATCAATCAACAATTAAAAACATCAAAATAACTCTTCTTTCCATCCAAAGAACATAATCAAAACTCAAATCAACATAAACAAGAATCAAAATCAAAAATCCAAAGAAACAAGCTTAGGGTTACTCACTTTGAGTTTGGAAAAAGTAGAGATGGAGGTGATGCTATTAGTTTTGAGGGTTGGGGATGGTGGCCCCTAGTACTAGGGTTTCAAGGGGGTTAGAGGCCACCAAGGCTGGCCGAAAAAGACCAAGAAGAAGGTGGCAGTAGCTGGGAGGGGGGCTGGCCCTGGGTTAGAGAGGGAGAGGAAAGAGATGTGGTCTGAGTTTGGTTGTAATTTTTTGACTTATCAACAAATTTGGCGGAATTTATCTACTCCAAAAGTAGCTTTTTGCTAACCATAGTTAAGCTTAAATCATGGTAATTTGTAAGGTTAATAGTGCAAACTTGTTGGGTTTCAAATTGGGCCGAAATAAGTTGGGTTTTGGAAATAAAACGCCTCATAACAATAACATTTTTGTGTAACTCAAAATTAAATTTTTGTAATATTACAGAAAACAAAATAAATCGCTTAGATTAAACTTATTATGGCCTACTATCAATTCTCCGAAAATTTTCATTAATGACTAAATAAATAAATAAAATGCAAATTTCCAAGTGAGGGTCCAAATGAAATTATTTTTTTCCACCGAGATGATTTAATGCGATCAGCAAATATGAGAAAATTATTAACATGAGGTAATTAAATAAATAAACATAATTTAGGGTTGAACTATTACATCATTCGACATTATAAAGTAGCTCTTTCACGTGACTAGTATTCCTAGAATAGCGCTTGGTAAGGCATACGTGAGGTTAACAACTGTAGATGGTTACCTTGCTGCAGTTTCGTCAGAAGATAGTTTTGCTTCCAATAATGAAGTCGCAACTATAATTAGTGTGGGTGTGATGGAAGAATATGGCATTGGGGAGTTATGGATCAAAGCATACAGGATTGTATTGAACACACCGGGCACGTTCCTCAGCATTGTTGAAGATGAACCGTTTCTTAAAGAAACATATGGATGGGTTGCGTCATATCGCCTGGGAGTCCATCAAAAGGATTACAATGAATATTGTTATGTCTCTTTTCAAGAGTTTGAGATTATGCCATTTGACGGATCTTTCAACCCCGTTAATCCTAACACTAAAACTCAATTATTGAAGATAGGATCATTCCCATCTTGTTTTACCAACTGATTCAGATCTTAGTGCGAGCTAAACATAAGATGCATTTTTTTGATCAAATTACTCATTGTTAATTATTAGGTCTCCTGATGACCTCTACACCTCTCCATTGATGGCTTCCCTTATTTTAGCGGCTTGTATTTTTCCTTATGCAATTCTGCCTTTTAAGTAATTTAAGTGAGGAAAGAATTGTCCTCCCCCACCCNNAAAACAATGGTAATCTAATATACTTTAGACAATGAATTGATGCTATCCATATGTGTATTGGGTGTTCGCCATACCTTTCCGTTTGCTCAGTTTCCCTTATTTTCAATGACAGATCTCATTCCCTTTTCTCCCAGCTTTTGGATTAACTAATGTCTCCCCATCTGAAAAACTTTGGAAGATGAAAAGAACACACAGAAATATGGGCTGTCATGGGGAAATGCACATGTCTCCCTTTACTGCATAAACTTTGCTCAGCCATCATCATCCTCTGTGATGTGAGAAGGGCTCGCGATCTGAGCAAGGTCAATTTTGTTACCATGAATTTGAAGACAGACTGTACAACGTACATAGAAGCAAGCGAAGTGATTTAAGGGGGGGTAAGTTTTTCATTTTCTTCATGTTTTTGAGGTACATTTAGTTCCTTCGATGGAGCATTGATTATGTTCTCCAGCTTTGGAGTCATTACAAAGTAAGTTATCCATTTCAGTGTGTATAAGATTATATTGTTATATCCCTTTTGAATGCTTTATGATTCTACTATTGGAGGGATCTTTTGTCTGCATTCTAACACAAAAATACAATCATCAAAGAAAACTATTCTCATCCTATTTTACCCACGCAGGATCTAAAGCTTGACTATCAGATAAGTTGCTTCGTGTCTATTTTTTTTTTTTTAATTTTGTGGACAAATACAACTCATCTAGTCATCTTCCTCTTTCTTGTGATTTAACTAAATGTCATGAATTGTTTTATGTTGAAGCTCTGATATAAAATAGGTAAGATCGTGGTCAATGACAATGGGGAAAAGGTACAATAAACTCGTATGTCTGCTCAGTGCTCATCTTCCTAGGGACCTATTCACCCCATTCAAAGCATACTTGCTAGTGTGTCAACTAGCCGCGAGAAATTTGCATACAACTTCTAAAATTGAATAGAATACACAAGGAAATTATATAAAACATCATATGGTTACATTATAATCAATTAAAAACCAGTTTTGTAAAATAAATACTCGTTTCCACAACAAGTCTAGGCTCGTGCTTTGTACGATGCATATTCAAATAGAAAATTTGTAGATATGTTATCGAAATAATCAACGGATAGATATTATAGACATAATTAATATTATAATTTAGAGGAGATAATGGAACAACTCAATGAAAAGGTTAAGTACACAGCAACTTCGTGCATAAACCACTGAGATTAACAATTAAGAACTATATGACTATGGAAAGGTCTATAGAAGTATGATGGAGACAGTAGATAGTAAACTTGTTACAAAGCACGCTAAATGGTATGATGATAAGTCAATCTATGATGCCAATGACCAACAATCCACCTCCTCTTCTTATACCTTCAAAGAAAATAAAGACTTAGTGATAATTTGATTAGCAATGATAGAATTGAAGTTTATGTACATCGATTATCTATCAGGTGTACCTAATATTGGTATGTCGTATGTAATAAACCTCTTTCTCCTAATTTACTGCCCCAATAAGAGCGATAGGAGCTTTTGGTTTATGGCGGCATGGAGGCTCCAAAATGAAAACCCAATGTTTACCTATGCAATCATCTGTAATCACATAGAGTGATAGATAAACATATGGCATATTAACATGGGTTAGTCAACAATAAAATAATAAATTGCATAAACATGATAAGCATTGAAAATGATAATACATTCGCTACATACATATCTAACTGGGTAGCTGTCACATGTAAAAGAATTCGAGCATCCTCGTGAAGAATAGTGAACTCTCTACAACCTGTAGTATCTTGTAAGACAACTCTGAAAATGTACCTACAACTTTGAATAAAAAAGGATGGTTACATCAATGCAAATATGCAATTGGGAAAGTATAACAGAGTACCGAACAATAGATACATAAGTATGCAAACCTGTTGTGAGTCAAACTTAGAAGTCGGCATATGCAGTACAGTACATTAAGCACGAATACGTACGTGTGGACACTTTTGTTGTAGTTGGTGCAAGCATCACAAAGCAGTGGGTGGATTCAACAATATATGCAAAAAGCCAGAAATATCTCACCTGGATATAGTAAACGTTGAAGATTATATGATATTGAACAAATATATACAAGCATAAGCAACATTTATGTAATAAATTTCTTACTTACATTTGGCATAGCTCCATACCCCGAGCCAGCATCACTTCTTCTATTTCATTTCTATAGGGATTCACTCAACATAAAAAAGCAACTACAGCAGAGCAGCCTAAAGCTCTAGTTAATAAGATCCAAAGGGTTTATCAATCCCAGGGGGTACAGATCTATAATAGGCATATAGAAATTTGTATGTCAAATAACATCAAAAGTCTTGGTTTCAAAAGATGATTTATCCTAAAGATTTCAATTCATTTGAACATAATGATTGATACGAACCTTGTCCATAAAGGGAATCTTTTGTTACAGCAGAATTTATCTAATCTAATTCTTTTAGTAGTGAACAACTTCTTTAGATTGTACGTACATAATGTTCTCCTACACATGAAATCAAAATGCTTCATCACACCTGTGGTGTCAGAGTACCTAATATATGTACAAAAAGTAACATGTGTGAGGCCAAGTGTATATCATGCATGGAGAATGAAAATTGAAATTAATGTTACATGTTGTATATACCATCCTTTAAAGTCTTTTGTTGCTTGAATATTTGGGTTAATCAGCAAACTACTAATGGGTAAAGTGGAAACCAATATTCTTAAATCTATATTACAGGCAAGAAAATGTATTACCGAAATATACTATTATAATAGCGAAAATTAGACAGTTTTATGAATGAAAGCATATCAAGTGGATGTAAGGATTCCTTGATAATCTCTAATGTGCACTCTAGAAGCAAGAAGTATATTTTTAGTAGTCAAATGTTGCTGAATATAGGTGCCTCAACTTCTGTAAAATCTTCCCATAAAGTCAGTCTCAATGGGTGCATCCCACACATATGTATTATATTTATTAATCTTTATATAATTGAAATGCATTAAGAAATATGAAAAAATATTAACTATTGACAATACATACTACATGTCATAAAGTAATAATTACCGCCTTGTAGTGCCCCTATCTCTGGTTCTTTCCAGAGGAGATATAGCAACTACCATACCAACGACAGCTATAGAACAATAGAAATGAGAACATTATATATTTCAGAAGAAATATATGCATAAATTTAGTTAGCAAATTTTACTATGCAAACAATTTGTACCAACAACATTATTAGATGTTCGTAGACGTCGGGGGACACCGATGAACAACACAAAAGGTGCTTGGTCCTGGTAAGAGATGTCTTAGCAATCATCAATGATTCTAAGAAGTCTGGTTCTCAGCATAAAAAATAATTTGTAATTGTTGGTGATCACATTCTGTTCGTTATCTATAGCAGCATCAACTGAGAGTCCGGAGATGTGGTAAACTTTGCCAGCATTGAGTATAGGTCTCCATCGAGCAATATGAGCATCAGCTTCTATGTTGCCGAAGATCTTATCACACTGTAAAATAATCAAGAGCATTCGTAAGCAACATAAATGTACCTGTTAGGGGATTTTTTTCAACACAATATTCTAATACTTGGTTGTTCATGAATATAGGCATTATTATATGATTGAAAATCGGGCATATAGGCATAGAAGTATGTATTGAAGTTGACATGTCTGTAATAATAAATAAATAAAACCAAATAGAATTGTATGATCATAATGTAGGGAGCACATCGTAATTGTGAAGGAAAGTATGTTAATGTAAATAACACCATTATTATATGATTGAAAATGGATTAACTAAGCATCCGGAATGAAATAGGTAAAACAAACAAATTGTGCGATATAATAATCTACAAATGGTTCAATACATCCCTATACACCATATTTTTTGTAACATTTACTGGAACACCTCTCTATTACAAAGCAGAACTTTAATCTATAAGGGGACAAAACACATGATAGTGCAACATAAAGTTGGCCATGGCTAAACACGAGCCTTGGATGGTATACGTTAACTCTATTCAATGTGTGCTACTGCCTTTTTTGATTGTCATTGCAAATGCTAGTGTTAGAGGGAATTGTCTTCTTCTAAATTATAGATCTGGAAGATTGGATGGGATTAAATCGATTCGATGTAGTCTCTCCAACGTTTGAGCTAAATATTATCTTGGCCTCAATCACTCTATCCCCCAGTTTACTCACAATCAGTCGAGTACCATTGCAACAACCCTATTAACTGATTCAAACTTCTTAATAATATAACAGGCGCACCGACTTTAAGATCTAGACATTGACTTGGCCACTTAAAAATTTTTAAGGAATGCAATAATTTAGGAGGTTCTATATCACTAAAAGGACCACAATAATTAGAGTTCAAGAGGGTATCACAACTTAAATAGCTTTTTACATCTCCAGGGAGCATAGACAACATGATTGTGTTTATTTCATCAACATCATCATTTGTTGGTGAAAGAATCCCTCGTTCCCGAAAATATGATCAATCTTCATATCTTTTATCAAAATTAGGGTAAATTGACGTGATCAAATTGGGTAGACCATCCTCGTCATTCCATATGAGAAAATCCTCCAGTATCTTAATCCAAGTTGGCTCTCCATCATCTGAAACAGAAATTCCTTGCACTTGACATTCCTCAACTTCTAATAGCCATCGAGCAAATTCCTCTACATTTCACATCGTCTCATTGGATTATCTATTTGTTACAACCTCATGTTTATAAGCAAATGCATAATACTACATGCATTTCAAAATGTTGCTCAATGGAACATAGCCACAATGATAGATTCGCGACTCTTATGTGTAATCACGGAACTATCTCTCTAAAATCTCCTACAAGAAGGACCAGTTTTCCTCCAAAAGCATTCTGATTATCAAAAATTTCCTTGAGGTGATAATCAACTTCTTCAAATGCCAAATGATTCATCATTGGTGCTTCATCCCAGACAATCGACATTGTTTTACAGATGAGATCTGCACGTTTAGACCACTTATCAAAGTAACAAACTGAAGTCTCATTATGCTGTAAGGGTATTCCCATTTTCGAAGATTCTAGAGCTCAGTAGATGATAAATCCATATATGGGGTTCCTATTTGCCGTCGTATAGCATAGAAAGGATTGTCTGTTAGATGCGTCCAATTTAGATCCCACAACTTAATTCGACCAGCGATCTTAGAGAACATCAATATGGCGCAAAATATATTTCACAGTTGAACATCTGAATCCCAGGTTGATGCTTTATTCAAGGCAGCATACCATTCACCATCATCATCGAGCAACCCCAGTATCTTACATGCTAACTTAAATATAGGGTGTAGGACACCATGGATTGTACGAATGTCTTCAAAGCTAGTTGCTCCATGGACCTTTATAAGAAGCAAATCTCAAATAATATCATTCTCCACAATTTGGATGTGCAAACAGAAATGGACCAATCGAAGAATCTTTTTGACGGATCGTCCACCTTTTAGAGGAATGATTTCATACCTATTGCGTGGGGAAGTTAAGATATGTGGTCTGTTGAGCTTCTGGGTGCTCCTTATCTGCTTCAAACCACATTGTCAACATTGTCCTCTGCACTTCTGATTCATTGGCAATGCTAAAGAGGTCCTCTCTGTCACTAAACATGGCTAATTGTTCTCCAGGCAAGTGGTATTAAAGTTTTTGTACAGAAGGATACTGATGCTATAAGCTAAGCTCAAAAATTCACCAACATGACTTAATTGCAGGTACATAGTGACAATCTAAATATTCCTTAATTTCATTCTTTTCTCTATATTGCTGAGGTTGCTCACTGTCATGATGTGCTATATTGCCTCCAATGACAATAGCAGCACAATGAGACCCTTATGTACATACTTATATAAGTATTTTACCACACCATGGACAGCTACGCGCTTGACATTGATGTGAGCGTCATATTTTATGCATAGATCTCTATTGTATGGGATTATCCGTTGATTATCAATGTCTCAACCATTCACAACCACTTGTTGGGGAGTGCGCCACCTTCGGTACTGAGCGAAGCCATGCTCCTCAAATGTTGTTTGATTGCTAAATCTTTTTGGATAACATTTTGAGCATTTTCTATCCATCAAACATAATACACATGGGCCATGTATGATAAATCTTGTGACGGTATCATATGCTAGAGGGTCCATAGTTTGATTAAGAATTTCGGCACTAATTAGCCTATCAACATATTATGGGCATGGGGGCTTATCTTCAGGTGCTACTGTTAAGAGATATGAGCATGGGGACGGCCACGCTTATGAAATTCAACAACATATACCTTTGTAAAAGATACGGTGGATATAATTAGTGCATTGAATATATTTTAAGGGAAAATAATGTGTATGACAACGTCAGGAACTCACCAGCAATGACTGTCCCAAATATTTTTTCATCTTAAAATCATCGAGTAATTGTCGTAGCTAAATTTTGAAAACTCGAGTCATTAGATTTGGTTTGTCCTCTAATCGTTGAATGAACAATAGCTCATTTGTGATTTCAAGCTAGTTTGGATTACATGTGAATGTGAAAAAGAAATCAAGAGGCCCCACTGCGTGAAAAATTGCAATTGCATCTTGACATTGCTGCAACATATAACGTGGCTCTCCAGTGAAAGAAGATGGTAGAATATATCTTCACCCTATTGATTCTGCATTAATACCACCTATGTTAAATGCGTCTTGAATGCTACTATACAATTCTGTCCATAGGCAACCTTGAAGGTTTTGGTACCATGTAAGCCTATATTGATCAATGGCAGCATATGCATCTATGTAGAATTGTTTGCCCAGCCGACTACTCTTCTTAATAACTACAGATTCACCTACTCGATCTTGAATGCGAAATGCCTAAAATTCCCTCATTGCAGTTGTTGAACTTGAGGTACTGGAGTTAGTCATTCTTGAGATTTCTGGACTCCTCCATTAGTGTCGTATGGAAACAAAAGAGGATAGTGTAAATTCATGTATGATGGCTCATCTATCCTCTGTAAGTTATCTTCCATTTTTCGAAGAATGACATCTCAGGGTCCAAAGTGCTCAGTTCCATCCCTAACTAATAGTCCCGCAACCTCTTCTACAGTGGGTCTAATATATTCCCTCTCGGGCCTGGATGATTCGAATTTGCAAATCAGAAACGTCACCATGGTCACATAACATGTCGCAAGCTCTTTTAAATATAGCAACATATGGATTAACTGAATCCAACATTTGTTGCAACCCTAGCACGATGTTAGATCTAACGCCAGAATGACCAAATGTCCTAAGTACAATCATTTGGTTTGACAGTTCATTGCTAGTGCAGTAGATGTGCAACTACGCAAACTTTGCGAGTAATCTAGATCGTGGGAGCAATGATTCCAATTTTATGGTGATTGCTACCATTTATTCGAAAAAAATATGGGCTTTTACCACCATTGACACTGTTGTCAATCCGTCCCACCATGGTCGTGAATAAGAACATGAGGTTGTAGATTCTAATATTGTCAAGGAAATGTGGGTTTAATAATAACGATTCAAGAAATGGAGATGATGATGGAAGTCAGGGCAGACTAACTTGTCCACTTTGACAACACAACTTGAATCTCAGATTTGTGATACTACAATTTTAACCCTTTCCTCTATCCACATAATAGCTATGCAATGTGGACATGCAGTCGTTCACAGCCCAAAGTCCTATCGGCTTGAGAATGAGCGTCTTGGGCAGGGGTGTATCCCTCCTGCAATGGTGCTAGCTGGGTAAGTGAGTATGTAACTTATGCTTGGTTGAGTTTTGTAAACCTAGGAAAGTTTTAGGTGATTACCCGTTAGGTTGGATGAGATTATCATATGTTCTGTGGGCGGAGGTCTTATATGAGGAGTTCTATTGAATTGGAGATTTTCATCATGACTGGCTCATTGATCTAATGCTAAGAATAAATTTTGTATATTTAAAAGGAAGTATTAATTACATGGTAATTATTATTATATAAGCAAGAGTTTGATATTATGTAATACAGAGTCAACACTACCGCGATTGTTGATGTTACACGCTGATATGAGATTTTGTTACTTAGGTTGGTTTCCAAGATGCGTTGATTGCATTCGTTGTACACGCATCAATGTTAACCTGACTTGGTGTGCCTCGCTTGCCAGCAAGTGACAACAGTGTGCCATTGGATCATTTCGTTCAATATGGTGGCGCTTGAACAATAATCGCGCCTAGTGCTCAATCTGGCCTTTTTTTGTTGCAGTTGTCTTTGTGTTGTTCTAAATGATAATGATGGATCCGTGCTTTTTAAAAGAAATCATGTAAACACTTAAGTAACCCAATGGTATGTTTGTGTATGGGCAGACTATCTTGAGAAGTTAAATTGTTCAATGCAAATAACATAGACAGTATATTTATGGTAATAGGTAATGTCACTAATTTTAATAATTGAAGTGAGTTTACTTTGGATTGGTTAGTGTTTTATGTTAAATTCAAAGTAGTCCATTTTTTAATTTTAGTGTAGGGCGAAATTGACCTTTAGGATACGTTATTCGGGTTATGTAATTTCGAATGTTCAAATTTTATATCACATACTAATGCAATCTTGAATTCCTCTTGTTGGTTAGCAAAAATATATGAAGCCGTTAATTGTCTAGTGAAGTTAAGTACAAACTAATTTCAACTCAATTTAGTTTAAGTTTTATATGTAACACAAATAAAATTTGTCTTCCAAAAAAAATAATTTGAACATTAGATTTATGCTAATATATATAACTTTTTTAGCTATTTAAAGTGGCCCATTAGGGGATACTAATATGATGATATGTTCATGATTTGTGCATTTGATTTTCATGTCAACTCAATAACTTCATAGGTTTTGATTCAAACTTCCCGTGCCCTTTTATTGTTTTGCAAGAGATGTGTTGAGTTCAGATTTGTGGGTTGAGATATTTCTTAGTTTGAAGTGTTCTGGCGATTTGGGGCATTTTATTTTAAATGGTAAAAAATTAATTATAATTTTAGGATTTTAATGAAGAGAATTTCATTATTTGATTTGTATGCTTTAAAAGAAAATAAAAATTATTTCACTTTTCTTCACGTGTGAAATAGATTCGATTTAGGTCATTTTATTTGAAACATTAAAACAGTAACTATAATTTTAAGATTTAAATGAAGTAAATTAGTTATAAGATATGTATGCTTTGAACCAATAAGAAAAATCTTTCATTTATTTCCCTGTGTTAAATAGGTATACATATATATTTATCTAGATACATATATATATTTATCTAGAT
>NCQT01068245.1:0-10820 GCA_002740465.1 Stenocereus thurberi
CACCGCACGCGTATCATCTCCCTCAATTATCCTCTTTGTAACGCTCTTGACCTCATTAGCTCCATCTCACTCACACTCGTACTTTATTTAATGCGCAACTCCAAACCTTTAACCCATTACTTTCATGGCATCACATATCTGGTCCATACTTGCTAACTAAATATGCAATTCATTAACTAAGCACGAGTTGATTAGAGCCTAAATTAGGACATAAACTCCAACCCATCAGGGTCATGACTCCAACATTCATTCAATGTGAAATTAGGCTACATTGTACAAGAACATTCACCCATCAGTAACTTTATAAACTTTCCTTCAGTTTTAATTAAGGCACAGCCTCAAGATAGTGAGTTCATGACCTTAATTGCTCGACCAATGTACATTCTGCTCTAATTCCCGTCAAATATAACCTACATAGCATAACCCATCTAAGCCATACGGCTTTTTATATTCTTCTACATCAATTACCACCTATCCGATAGATTTATGAGTTAATAAGTTACAATTGGTTTTACTGACCCCTTTCACTTACTCTTTCACAGTTATTCGAAGCTAAACATATCTCATTTCTTGCATCGGTTAATTAACTCAAATGGAAGCTAAACACGTTACACTAACTTCGTTTTTAATTCTTTTTCAGGCATTAACTAATTAACTTGAATCAAGGATCACTTGAATTGATGCTAAACCTTCACAACCTTTCAAATTCTTCATAAAATCAATCTAATAATCATCATCATCATCATGAACAACAACCTATGACCAAGTATCATCTTCAACCTTCACTCATACTTCCTCCACCCCCCATTCAATTCAACCATCCCAAAATAGTTCAAAAAGTCACAAATAAACATCTACTAATCATATTTACACCATCTACAATCAAGATTGCAGCAAAGGGGATCAAAAAAAATGAATGAAGGGGGTTAGGGTTTCACCTCCCAATCACTTGAACACACCCAAGGAGGGGTGGAAACCGGTGGATGGTGGCGACCCTGGGATGACCGGCGACTGGGGAAGCGGCGGCGTCGATTTCTGGCGGCAGAGAACGGCCGACGACGGCAATGGGCTGTGGCAAGGGTGGAGGCAGAACAAGGGGTGGGGCTTGCGGCGTTGGGTCGCTGGGCCGACATCGCCGGCGCGGTCGGCGGCAACAAATGACCACTGGCGGCCGGTTCGTTCCCCGCGAGCAAAACAGAGGAGTAGAGAGGGGGCGAACCAAAGTAGAGGAAGAGAGACAGAGAGATGTGTCAGGGGGGTCGTGAGGCAGAGAGGAGTGAGGAGAGAGAGAGTTGAGGTGTGAGGTTTAATTTGTGTTGGTTTTGTGAACAATATGTCGGTTGTGTGTGTGTGTGTGTTTTTTTAATAATAATAATTATTATTATTATTATTAAGGAGTTTAATATTGTTCCGTTTGAGGCCACGTCGTCGTTTCAACCTGAAATGCACAAACAAATATATATACATATAGACGTGCATATAAAAATGCTGATTTGAAATGCCGTGCCCAACCGGCTTAATTGGGGATTAACATGATTCAAACTAAAGTTAAATGAATATTAGGTTTGGGCCGTTACATGTAGGTTCACTATTCAAGATTGCCCATCAATATATCAACGTAACCCATCAAAACAAATTATTCACAATGTCAACATTAGCATGACCCATCCGAACAATATTGCCCACCAATTGAAGAAAGGAACATTAACTTTATGTCTTTCCATGAATGAGTACCACTCTTGTCTTATGAATGATTGAGCATTTCGATCAAAGTGTAAAAGAAACCATTCTTCCTTGGCCTAACTCTCTATTCAATTGAAATTTCGTCTTAGACAATCGTCATTGACTTCAAATGGCTTTGAAATAACATTGATTGAAGAAAATGTTGGAGGTTGTATAGTTAAATATGTAGGTGAACCAATTGAGGAAGAAGCTTCATTTATTGGCTTAGTGATTGGAGCTTTATAATAAATTTTTTAAGAATCTTCTACCCGGTTATCTTTTAAATAATCATAATTAGAAGACTTAGAAGGCATGAAATATGAAGACCGAGGAAGTTTAACATTTTTAGAAAATTTGGAAGACGAACCTTTTTCTTGGCTTGAATTCAATCTCATTAATACTCTACCATTTGGCTCTTCTGTTATTCGTGGAACATTCTTTTGAGCAATATTTGTTAGCGGTCNAGTATTTTAAATAGAAATTCTTGAGAGATAGTAATTTCATTCCACTTTAATAATTGTGGAGTAAAAGTAGTAAGATTATCTAATTCCGCTTTTAGTAACATTGTCTCATCTAAACAAGGTTTTAATATACATTAAGGATTATGTTGGGAAGATATTAATTTGAAATACACTCTATAAGTAATAGCAAAATTTCTTGAAAACTCACGAAATTGGACCTTTAAATTATTTTGAATATTAGGAAGATAAATATCTAATAATAAAGCATCTATAATCCAATCGTTATTTAATTCTACTGAATAATTTGGACAACATTTACAACATATGGGACCATAGCAAATGACCATTTGAATCATAACAAATAATGAATCTTTGTGACATATTGATTTATTGTCTCTAAAGGCCGTGAATATAGGGCAATCTAACCCTGATGTTGTTAAAGGTTTGAATGCAACTTGAGTCACACCAAAACGAATATATCTATATTTCTTTTTGTATTCTTTAGTAGAAATTTTAGAAAGCAAGTCAATGATTTAAAATTCTTCATCCAAACTAATTGTTTCTGCACGATCCTTCATTGATAGAGCAACATTGATATTAAACCTACCATTTCTACCTTTTGTTTAGGAATTTCCCAATTTGAAAAATAATCGTGACAACGAACTCCCTTGCTATTAACCACTTTAGACTTCCTCACACTATCCAAACTACGACGATTGCTAAACCAAGAGGTCATCTGAGTTAAGTTCAAACACTTAGCTAAGAATCATGCTGTAATAACCCAACCCTACCCCATATTTATTTATTTAAATCATATTTATTTATTTAATTAATCATGTTCATCTATTTAATTAATCATGTTTATTTATCTAATCACTCATGGTTATTTGTTCAACCAAATCATGTTTATTAATTCAGTTACACTCAATTTATATATTTATCGAATTACCTTATGTCATTAGAATTTTCTATTTTCATTTATCCTATTTAATCATCCTGATTGGGGGACATTTCATATGGGTCTCATTTTGCATTTGAAGTTTCATTGATTGTTAATTCAGGTTTCGTTGGTTGATTAAATATCGGGTGAATCGATAGTAGGTCTCGATAATTATGGCTTAAGAAATATAATCTTGTAAAAATTTAATTTCGAGCTACGAAAATTCAATCGCACATGGTTTACTGTCCTTCTCGAGTCATAGCCCAAGAAGCTTGCATTGTTAACTATGATTTAAATCTAACCTTGAACATAACCATGGTTAGCCAAAAAGCTCCTTTGTGGGAGGTTAAATATTTGCCAAGTTAGGTAGATTCATTTCTACCCAAGTAAAACCCACACACACTCATCTTCTCTCCTCTTTCTCTCTCTTTTTAAGCTCCAAGTAAGTGATCTCAACTTGGATTCTTTTCATTTTGATTTTTGTTTTTGAGATTAGGGTTTTGATGATGGTCTTTGGAAGAAAACAAGAGTTATTTTGACGTTTTTAATTGTGGATTGAGCTTGAAGCGCGCTAGGGTTTAGGGGTTTGCCAAGATCATGTTAGCTTAAGTCAAGTGATGGATTTAGGTTGTTTCGTATATAATTCTATAATCTTTAGTCTTATTGATGATTATGATGGTGTTTTTGGTTATTTAGAATGAGTTGAACACGAGTTCAAGTTGGCCATAAACTAAGTTTCTAATGATATTGCAAGGCTTAGCTCTCCTTTAATGGCAAGCATGTTATTTGCGCATATTTGATTGAGAAATTAATTTTTGATGTCCATGATTATAAAGTGAAATTGAGTATTATGGCTTAATATGGTGATGGGAAGGACCTTTACATGATTTTTAGGAGTGATTTTAGATGAGAATTTATGTGAAAAGAAAGGAGAAAACAGTGAGAGTGTGGCTGTGAACTGACAAAAAATAGTGGACACTTCGCCAACAAACTAGTAATGATTGGCCTAACTAAAAATTATTATTTTTGGTGGGTAGATAGATCAGTGAGTTAGCTTTTAAATACCTTCTGAATCGCTTTAATCCTCCTGTTTTGCTAGAACTGTGCAGGTTCAGCCAAAACTGACACACTTATGTTCTACCCCCATTTTGGGAACCCTGTTGTGGGAATCATATATTGTGTTATAAATAAATATTTTTCAGGACTTCTTAATCTTTCCACATTGGGGTTTTAAGTCTCCATTTGAGGTCAAAGGTGAAAGTTATGAAATTTTGAAGTCAACTGACCTGCTTTAGTGCAAATTGGGCTGTTGTTACAATTTCTATGCGGCATATTCTTGGAGGAAAATTATGAAAATTTTACTGTAGATTGTCCATATTATTTTCGAATTTCCTAAATTATTTCATGAATTTTGGTTGAGTATTTTGAGTTTGGTGATTTTTGAAAGTATTTTGAGTAATTGTATAAGGAGCAATAATAAAAATTTTGTGAGATTGATCATGCATTCATTTTGTGTATTTTGGGCAAGTAAGGTCATTTTAGGGGGGAAACAAATGTTATGGGGTTTAAAAAGGCATTTAACTCAATTATGGAAAGAAAGAAAGACAAGCATGTGTTGTGGGAAAATATTTCTGAGTTATGGACTTTACAAAGGAAAATGCCAAGTTTGATGAGTTTACTAGCTTCTGTAGTTTCAATGACTCATTCGGGGTGAAAAACTAAGTTTATTGGGCTTATAAATGAAATATGAGAAGTGGGGAGAGTAATGATTTAGGAAACAGTGTTTATAGAATCAAGTTAGTGTTCTATATGCCATTTTGAACCAAGATACATCTCTCTTGGCCTTAAATCCATGTTATCAGTTCATTTCAGAGGTATCAAAAAAAAATCATTCTTTCATTATAACCATCATGAAAGCCTATTGCCAAGAATCATTTACTCTTATTTTCAATCCATTTATAACCATAAAGGCCTTTTCTTTTTTAATCTCATCTATCTTATTGTGGTTTATTTTACTTTTATTTAACTTTATATTAGATTAATTACTTTTAATTATTAGTTTTGAGGTTATCTTAGCATAACCTATCTCACAAGTTATGTGAGTTACATACTAAATTTCTATCAGAGTTACACGTTATCTGAGTGTCATTTACCGACTACACAAATCTACAAATACATTTGTGAAACAGAGTCGATGCCTAATTTATCGTTCCCCATTATGCATAAGTTTTATCAATTCGGAACATATTTATCAAGTCTGAATCCATTTTGAAGACTCAAGGTATGTTCATTGCCTGTATCTTTAAGATGCAGCACCATTTTATCAAGTTATAATATCATTTGGTAAGTATACCAATGAATCAGTTTAATCCGAGATTTACCACATAATTAGTAACCCCGTCAGTTGTAAGGCGACGGCCCTTCAATCAGTGATACGTCGTGATGTTAGGCCAGGGTTCCCGATCGACCTGGCAAGTGCGCACCTATTAATGGATCGTCATATCTATTAAGGGGTTCACTTATAGATAATAATGAGCAATTGAGCTTTATTTTACTTACATTTCCATTGCTATTGCACACTAAATGAATTGCAAAGGGGCGTACCCATCAACAGTGTTTCTACGCTCATTTTGCAATACAGGAATGCATGTACTGAGTTTTAGCTCGCATTTTTGAATTATTTTGATGTTTTCCGTTTTAGGTGATGAAGTATAACATCTTTCTCCATTTAGCAAGCCCTTTTGGAAGTGATTAGATGTTCACAGTGGATTCAGCATAGCATAAATGTTGCGATTAACCTCAAGGTCCAGTTGGATCTATATTCAATATACTTGTATAGCGTGGAGTGCTAGTTAGCGCATCGTATGATTAAGTCGATTGTACTGAAGTTGGACTATTATAGAGTTTGACTTAGAGTGTTTCAGTTTAATAGATATTGTGATAGTGAACATGAGCCACAAGATTGAATTGTTTCACTGAGCCTTGTCCTTATTAAGATGGCGGTAGCGCCTTCCATCATTAAGTATTCTGTTGCATTGATCTATGAATAAAGCAATTAGCAATTTGAGGGCATTGCAGATTTGATATCAGAGTTAAGGTTTTAAGGGCCGCTATGAGCTATCAAGTATTTATGAGTTAGCTATCAAGGTGTGTATGAGTTATTTTAGACCATTTGAATGAGCTATTGACCATAAGTTCATAGGTATGGGCATATATAGAGGAACCATTTCTAATTGGGTGACTCAATCATTTGATAATATTTTGAGATTCAAGCATTAGCAAAGTGGAGTGTGGAACTATTTGGGTCACCGGTTAGTGAGGTTATGTGGGAGTTGTATTATATGTTTCATTTCACTCATTTGTTTAAATTTTTGCAATGGTGCACTTCGGGTGTGTGACCCATTGAGTTATGAACTCTGGCGTGTGGCCGTTGTGCTATTAAAGTGTTTCTCTCCATTTCAGGTATCTATTATAAGGCAGTAAGCCGGGTTTAAGTCAGTTTTTCAGCAGAACTCTATCTATTTTGCCTAGAATTTGAGAGTTTTATTAAGGTGTGTCAATATACTTGATCTTGAGTGCAGTGATCAATGAAACCTGACGTGGGGATGCCATTTGCAACTTCTTAAGGGATTAATACAGTGTCAAGTTAGATGTAAACCTCTAGGTGAGAAAATGCCTTGTGGGGCAATATCTTTGAGGTGAATCAATATGAGATGAACATTACAATAAGTGCTTAGGTATGGTGATAACAATTAGTAGCTTATGGTGTGCTGCTCGGCATCATATGGGTGGTACAAGTAAGATTAAGTTACCATGTATAGGAATTATCTGGTCTTGACACTAAGACCTTACATCAGCAATGCTCTCATTTTTTCTTGTCATTGACTTATTTCTGCCCTAGTTACCTTGAATTGTTTAGAGGCGTCATTTCTTTGCCACTAACACTCTCTTGATTTGTAATGGAGTGTTTATGAAAAATCTCATATGTGGTCTGTGGGGAGTCCTTCAAACACATTTGAGCAACCTTTTTAATAGGCAATTCAAACTCTGACGATCATATTCTTTAATTCTCTGTTTCGATAATGAAGCCTATAATAGCCCCCAGTATGCATTACTATGTGATTTGCAGTTTTTCCCAATTATATTTGACCCATTTTACTTACAGTTCAGTCATCACTATGCTCATAATTTTACTATCACCTACTTTAACTCCTTCCTTCTATTTGGGCACTATTCATTTATTGCTTGCAAAGCCTTTGGTTGTTTCAGACCTAATCATTGAGTGCCCTTTCAGCAATTAAATGGATCCATACTGTTCGTGTCTCTATAGCACCGTAACGTCATGTTGGCATACTACTCTATGGCCGTGACAACATGTCGTTACTCAAGTTATTTTGGCAATCATTCGTTTGTTATATAGCCTATCTTATTGATGATACACAAAGATTTGTGCTATTTCCATCTGCCATTAGTTTGGAAATTTATATGCCCACCTAAGACTTCCATTTATTGCATAATGTGTTATTGATGGATGTTGTCATGTTCAGTCATAAGACTGACTCCTTCCTCTTGACATATTGGCCTTTAAAACACCAGATGAATAAAATTTCCCTTC
The DNA here is from genome assembly GCA_002740465.1 of Stenocereus thurberi. Lineage (NCBI taxonomy): Eukaryota > Viridiplantae > Streptophyta > Magnoliopsida > Caryophyllales > Cactaceae > Stenocereus > Stenocereus thurberi. The sequence continues at coordinate 7,739 of NCQT01068245.1, forward strand.
TAGTGGTGTTGACCCTCATCTGCATTAATTTACTCAAATATGGGTACAGTATGACTTTTCAAATGCCTCTTTGATAATCTGTTAGATTTCTTCACCTTCAGTACTTAATACTCCCTCTCAAATTCATAACATCGTTCATTTACTTCACTATCATAATCATAATGAATAAACTGCATGTCTTGGTCATTTATATGCCTTACCTCTTTTATTACAAATCTTCGTCTTTTCATTCATTCAGCTTAAATACCAGGCCTTTGTAACCAATAAAGAAGTATCTTTGTAAGAGTTCATGGAGTGGTTACATCTCTTTACACTTTAGATCATCCTCCTGTCTTTTAGATTTACTGACACCAGTAGGTAATTGAATGTGTTATCTTTTATGAATATGCCTCTATTAGTATTGCTACAACCATATTCATTTGACATTCAATCCAGTTTGATTGGCATACCTTGTTATCATTATGAGGATGAACTAATTATATACTTATAGAAGATGACTTACAAAGATCTTAAGGCTAGTTTCAGAAATGAGGGAAGACTAGACGTGGGTTTTTATGGACCGAGGGAAGAAAAACCCTATTTTCATCCTAATTACACTATGCAAGTAAGTCAGTTATCCTATCAGTAATGCATTGAATATTGGCGATATGCCAACCAAACCCGGTATATACATATCCATAATTACAGTTTGTGAATTTAGAGATGCTTCATCTAAGGACTTTTAGGAGTGTTTTCCCCTAAGAAACATTGATTTTTAGATCAACCGAGTTTTGGGTGCTCAATCTATTTTCAGAGCCCCTGACATATGACCCTCAGCAGAGTTCAAGGAACTAAAGATTTAGTAAGATGAGTTGTTACAGAAGAGAGTTGCTTGACCAAGTGTATCACCACGGGAAACCCTAGTTTTATTTGTGTGAAGAAAGAAGGTAGGACCTTATGGTTGTGTACTACATACAGAGAGTTGAACAAGAACACTATGAAAAACAAGGGCCCTATACTTGAATAAATGATTTATGGGATTAACTACTAACAACAGAATTCTTTCCAAGAATGATTTGAAGTCCGGATATCACCCCTAAACCATACAACCACAGTTTATCTTTTGCAAGAATTGCCTTTATAGTAATTCTTGAGATTGTTTACTTGTCTCATCTTCAAAACTTGATATCATCTAATATTTTTTTAATGTCCCTTGCATTTCAATCTAATATTCTCTATTAGCGTGATCTTCCATGTCTTTGCAAAGCCATTGTTAAATGTGCAATACATTTTTGCTCGACCTTATATGGTTATCAACATTCCAGTGTTCTCGACCTTCGCTATCTTTATTTCGTGATCATGAGTTGTAGTTGATTCCATTGAGAGCCGATTCACACATCTACCTTACATCTCATTTATTCATTATGATAAGCTTGTATAACTTGTTCTGAACTTATAATGTAATTTGGTGTGGGTGATTGCGATTGTCATAATCCCCTTACTCTCTTTGTTTTGAACTTCAACTCCCCCACATTTATCTTACTTTCTGATAAATAAACTTACACATTCTCTATTTAATCTTATTATCGTACTCAAAGTAGCTTCATATGAGCAAATGCATGCTCCTATTATCACTTGCTCAATCTATTTATCTATCCATTAGCACTTTGCTCGTCCAATTCCTTTATCTATCCATTACACTTCGCTTGTCCAATCTATTTGTTTATCTATTGCACTTTGCTTATCTAATCTGTCTATCTATTTAATGCACATTGCTTGTCCCATCTATCTATTGTATTTATCTTGTTGCTTATGGCTATAAAGTCACCTCGTTGAGACTCAGTCACTTGTCATCTTATTTCTAATTGATTAATTAAACCCGAGTATAACTAGGCCATCTTTCTCCTTGGTTGATCATTTGTTGGACCCTTTATGATTCATATTTATAAATCACAATTCTTGTGGCATTATATTTCAGAATTCATGACACACCTATGGTTATTTTTATTCTAACCACCCATGTTAATCCCTCCTTTATAAATCTTTTTTGGTCTCATTGTTTATTTCTTTTGTTCCCAATGACTCAATTAACTACCAATTTCATCATTTTAATCTTTGACCATGTTTAGTCTAGCGTCTAATTTAGACTTAGAGCATATCTTAGACTAGTCTGATGAGGGAAGATCATGTGGGGCATTAAGAGCATCAGATGAGGACATTTTGATAAGGGCGTAATCTCAAACAATGTCTAGTGGTAGTAGAGTAAGCTAGAAGAACCATCGAGAATAATGAGACAGTTCAAGCACATGCTAAGGTGACACAAGGACTACACAAGAGTCATATGGTCATTTTCAGCAAAGAAGGAGACAATCAAAGTTTAGATGGGATATAAAGTATTCCAAAGGGCTTCTTTACTTAAGGGTGTTAAGAGATAGGATATCAGAGATAATTGAGTCCTTGTTACATTAGGCTTGATGAGTCAGTATCAGAGTATTCATTAGAAAATACAATGGTTTCCATACTTATTAATGGTCAAGACAGAGAACTAATAGAGCAGAGTACCTTCTTTGCAGTAACAAGTTTTTCTTTTGAAGAGAACATCAATTTTGAACCAAAGTAATTGAGCCAGTGAAATCACTGAGGATCTAGGTACTCAACCACGGGATTAAGCAGCTACGCACTTTGGGTTAATCATACCCTTGTGGAGGGAAGCAACCAACTTTCCATACTTGGGCTGGCATTGCATAAATAATCAAAATCATAAGTTTCGAGGACGAAACTCTTTAAGGGGGGAAGGCTGTAATAACCCAACCCTAACCCATATTTATTTATTTAAATCATATTTATTTATTTAATCAATCATGTTTATTCATTTAATTAATCATATTTATTGATTTAATCAGTCATAGTTATTTATTTAACCAAATCATGTTTATTAATTCAGTTACACTCAATTTATATGTTTACCGAATTACCTTATGTCATTAAAATGTTATGCTTTCATTTATCGTATTTAATCATCCCGGTTGGGGGATGTTTCATTTCGGTTCCATTTTGCAATTCAAGTTTCATTGATTGTTAGTTCAATTTTCGTTGATTGATT
>NCQT01068268.1:15930-26346 GCA_002740465.1 Stenocereus thurberi
ATTTGTCCAAAGTATTGCAAAGACATGCATACATGAATTTGGACTTGAATTGAAAAAAGTGTCATTTTATGGTAAAAAGGGGGTTGTTCTACGGCACATATTTCTAATAAGGGCATTAAGGTTGAAAAAACAAAGGTAGAGGTGATTGAGAAATTGCCACCATAAAATTTTGTGAAGGTTGCGAGGACTTTTCTTGGACATATCGGTTTCTACTAACGATTCATTAAAGACTTTTTGAAAATTACGAAAGTTCTCACTTAGTTACTTTTCAAGGATAAGTCTTTTGACTTTAATGAAGAGTATCTGAGTCCTTTTCTCATGTTAAAATAGGTATTAGTTTTGGTTCCAGTAATGCAACCCCAGATTGGGAGCTTCCTTTTGAAGTGGGGTGTGATGCAAGCAATTTTGCATTCAAAGCTGTTATAGGACAAAGGAGGGACAACAAGGCATATGGCATCTACTATACAAGTTGAACTCTTGATGAGGCTCAAGTAAATTATGCTACCACAGAGGATTTCTTGGAGGTTGCTTTTGCCTTGGGAAAATTCCGATCATACTTGATCAATTCGGAGGTCATAGTTTTCACCGATCATACCACATTGAAGCACCTATTGAAGAAGTCTGACTCTAAATCCTACCTTATTGAATGGGTTCTTCTTCTCCAAAAGTTTTATTTAGAGATTCGAAATAAGGCCAAGCTAGAGAATGTGGTTGTTGATCACTTATCCCACTTGGACCTCGAGGCCAATCCTATTGAAGAGCTCCCGATTGATGACTTATTTTCGGATGACCAATTCCTTGTTATTTCTCACCAACCCACTTTGTGACATGCTGATTTGGAGCAGTATTAAGTATACGAAGTGTTGCCTCCTAGGTTGTCTTATCGACAAAAGAAAAAGTTCTCAGCTGATGCTAAGTATTATGTGTGGGAGGAACCTCTACTCTACATGCTTTATAGAGATGCTATCTGTTAAAGAAGTTTATCGGAGGATGAGATCCATAGTATCCTTCACCATTAGCATGTTTCAACTTTTGGAGGACACTTTGGTGCGGAGAAGACTCTTGCTAAGGTCCTTTAGCGAGCTTCTAGTGGTTCACTCTCTTCAAGGATGCAAGAAATTTGTACTTACATGTGATCGAAATCAATAAATGGGGAGCATCTCAAAGCAGCATGAGATGCCTAAAAGTGGAATTCTTAAGGTGGAGCTCTTTATTGTATGGGGAATTGATTTCATCGGTCTGTTCCCTCCGTCTCACACTAATCTCTAGATCCTTGTGGCTGTCAAATATGTCTCCAAGTGGGTGGAAGCTGTTGCCACCCCCTCCTAATGACTCCAAAGGTGGTGATCAAGTTCGTAAGAAGCATATTTTTGCAAGGTTTGGCCCACCAAGGGCTCTCTTGAGTGGTAATGGGACTCATTTTTGCAACAAGCCTTTGGGGTCTCCCTTGAAGAAGTATAGGGTTTTTCATAAGGTTGTTGCACCGTACCACTCTCAAACAGGTGGCCAAGTCGAGCTCTCCAATCGTGAATTAAAGAGTATGTTAGAGAAAACAGGGGATCGGTCCTGCAAAGATTAGTCTTTGAAATTTGATGATGCTCTATAGGCATACCGAGCCGCCCACAAGACTTGTCTAGGCACTACTCCATATCGGCTAGTGTTTAGGAAGTCCTGTCATTTACTGATAGTGTTTGAGCACAAGGAGCATTGGACTATTAGAATGCTAAGTTTTGATCTTCAAGCGGCCAATGAGAGATAGATGTTACAATTGAGCAAGCTTAATGAGTTGAAGTTGGAAGTAAATGATAGCTCCATGATTTACAAAGACATGACCAAGAAATGGCATGACAAGCACATTATGAAGAAGTGATTTGAGAAAACTCACGTGGTTCTATTGTTTAACTCCAAGTTGAGATGATTTCTGAGCAAGCTAAGATCCCGGTGGTCAGGACTATTTCAAGTCACCTAGGACTTTCCTCATGAAGTAGTAGAGGTATGAAGTGAGTCCACCATTTCATTCAAGGTGGGCAGCGGCTTAAACCCCATGTCGTGGGGGGTTCATTGAAAAGGTCACCATCCATACACTCACTAATTCTATGCAAGCATAGGGAAGAAGGTTAAGCTCTTAACCCTAAAAAACGCTTCTTGGTAGGCAACCCAAGTATTCTATTGCTTTATTTCCTTTTCGATGTATATAAATGCTAGGTTGTTAACATCATGAGAGGAAAAAAAGAAAAGAAGAGTGGAAAAAATCATAAGGCAAAAAAGAGAAAAATTCAAGGATAGTAGTAGTGAGTCAGTCTCTACCATGGTCTAACAATGGAATTTACCACACACCGTGGTATAGCTAACCTTAGGGGAAAAAAAAGGGCTAAAATATTTCAGGGACAGCCACTACAGTCGGTCCGTAGTGGATTGCTGTGGGCTGTAATCAAGGATTTTGACCACGAAAGGCGCCTTACCAAGCCTTATTTTCTTCTTCTACTCGAGACACTCTCTCTTTCAACCCCTCTCCTTCTCCCTCTCAAACCTCCATAACCAAGACGTGAACATTCCTTCATTCTTCTTTAATTTTTTGCTCACATTAATCTCTGCATTTTCTTCCCATTCATCTTTCCTTTTCTAAATTTTCTTCTTTCTCACACCAATTTCACCATCTTCTTCTTTCTCTAGCCATACGTTCATCTCCATCCACCCCCTTTCTCCATTATCATCTTTTACCACCTAAATCCTTCATTTTCCTTACTCAAATTCATCCTTTTTCCAGTTCTCCATTTTCTGTCTCTTTCCTATGCTCTATATCCTCTATTGTTGATGATTTCTCTATGCCCTTCTATATTTCACCGAAACTCAACTGAAAAATTTTCAATGGCCCCAAAAAAAGAAGCTTAGGAGCACACAAGGAGTGAGTACTTCTGCTCAAGAACACTCGAACATCCAACAATGCACGTAGCTGTGGTGATGCTCCTTACCCCTTTAGTTTAACTCATCCCGATCACATTACTAGATATAATTGCTTGAGTGGTAGAGTTGTTATAGGTACCAATTATTATGATGAGGATTTATTGAACTAATTGGGGGTGTTGAATGATATTAGGTGGTTGTTTATAAATGGTGGAATTGGTTAATTTGTTGTAATAAAATGCCACACCTATAGGGACCTCACCCTTAAATTCTTGATCCAAGTAGAGGTCATTCAAGGTCTTAGATGTCAAGAAGGATACATTTCCTTGTATTTGCAAGGGAAATTCTATGAATTGAACCTCGATGCCCTTAATGATGTGTTTGACTTTCCACCTAGTTTGGATTTGCTACAGTGTCAGGTTCCCCAAGAGTTTAACCTGAGTGCTTTTTGGAATGAAATTTTGAGGGACTCTAGGTACAATACTAGTACTCGTAAGGAAACTTTCATTAGGAGCCCTTGTATATGGGTGGCCCAACGCATGTTATCTTGTGGTGTCTTTGCTAGGGGCTATAGTTTGAATGTTCGTCGATTATTTGAGCTGTAACTTTTTATCGTGCATGATAAATGGTGACCAAATTAACCCTGGGTTTTCGGGTCTAAGCAGCTTGATAAAGCCTCTTTAGAGCTAATGAAATTATGTAAGGTAGTGGCTAGCCAATTGTATTAGATATACCATAGGAACTGGCTTTTGCTGCTTCCTAATGTCAAGAGGATGACGTTACTTCATCAAGGTAATCTCTCATGGTTACCCAATAATGAGGTTATCCATTCCATGCCTCTTCCGCCCTACCTACTTACCATGGTGGCCTTAATTCTTCCACCTAGTCATCCTCCCGATTATGACAAGGTTTAAACAACCAGTAGATCCATTCAGGAGGAGCAAGCTTGCTTACGAGCCTATGCTCAAATTGAGAATGTTGCTGTTCGTGACTTTATCTAGGAGTGGCATGGTAAGCTCTGTGCAATGATTTCCTGCCACACTCAATATTTTTAGGACTTTAGGGTCTGTCTTGAGACTTAGCAAGATTGACATATTGCTCAAGGTTATCCCCTACACCCTCCTTCCCGTCCTACCTTCTGATTGCTACTTGGTATTCCTCTTTCCCTTTTATACATCTATGATTGCGTTGAGGACAATGTTTTATCCAAGCATAGGGGAGTTGAGTTGAATGATGGCCTTTGATGCCTGGTTTCATGGGTTTGTGGATGTGTATATAGTGTAGATATTGCATTTAGAGTTGCATTTTAGGATTAACCTCATGTAGTAGTGCATTTAGTTTGATTCTCATAGTTTGCATTTTTTATGCATTAGAAGCATAATATTTAGAGTAATCTTGCATTTTAGGTTTAACTTCATATAGGTTTGCATTCTGAAAAGGAAAAAAATACCGAAACAAAAAAGCATGAAAACGATTTGAAGAAAAGAAAAAAAAATCCTCCAATGATGAAATTTGCAGACTGGGTAGTCTTCTTTCGTTTGTATGTATTTGTGATGCCCAATTGTCAATAAAAGTGTTTGGAAATGAGTTTTTGAAAAATGTGCTTCATGTTTTGACCATGTGTTGATGATTTTTTGCATGAATGTTGACATGTAAGTCCTAATCAGCTAGTATGACCTTGGTCGATGTCTTGTGAGGTTTTGACTTTAAAGGACTAATGTATCAATTTTAATCTCTTTCCCTTTTCTTAAGTGACTCTTCCTAAATATCATTTCTCTAGAATTTGCTTTGAACTCGTTCAAGATCACACGTAGCATATACATTTAGACAAAATGATTGAGGCATTCTTTGAATTGTTGAACGCCATAGACCAAATAGCCACTCTAGTTGTGCATTATATACCCTCGTTAGCCCCTTTGAGCCTGAACCCATGTTAAATAGTGTGAACCTTCATACATAGCCCATGCCCAAACATATATCTTACCATTTACCCAAGACTGGGGAGTTTCACTTCATAATATTTTGACCAAGAGTTAGCTTGGAGTATCAAGATCATTTGATGGTTTGGTATAGTCAGTTAGTGAAAGGATTTGTGTTCTTTTGTTCATATGAGAGATCACTTGTTTTAGTAAGGGGTGGGTTGTTGCAAAATGATTGAAGAATAGTTGGAAAAAATTTTGATGTTTGTTTCCATGGCCAATCTCTTTGTTGGAAAAAAAGAAGAAAAAATGAACAAAAATATTCAAAAAAAATTAAAAAAGGGTTAGTTAAGTTAAGTTAATTAAAAAGTTTGGCATTGTTTGATTGAATATAATTGTTTTTGAATTTCAACTCTATTTTCCTCATTTGATTTATGTAAGGGGATTTGTTTGTTCATTTGGTGGTATTGGTTTGAGGAGTGCATTTTGTGAGAACATTAAGAGAGTTTAGCTCTTAGTCTTTGGCTTTTAACCCTACATTCCCTAATTACCCATAGTCCCATTACAACCTGTGTAAAGTGCTCATGATTGTCTAATATATATTGCACTCTAGTGATGGTGACTTAGAGAGTCTTAGCAAACTTATGGTAGATTTGAGTCTTTGGAATGAGACTAGAGGGAACCTTAATACATCTTAAACACATGAGATAAGAGTGTCACATGACTAAAGTGGGGTTCTACTAGATTTTCTAGCTCTATCTATTTTGTGTGTTGATGTGATTGTATGAGGTAATTTGGATGATTGATTCAAACTTTGGCATTGTGGTGTTTAAGGAACTTTCAAAAATTCCATGTCCCTATCTGATTACCAAATATTTTGGAGCAGTTTTGGGCTAACTTTGGGTTGGTTTTACCATTGAAGATGCTACTAATGCCTTTCCTAAGGAGGTTGTGAATAAATTTTTAGTCTTAAGCTTGCTTGGGGACAAGCAAAGATTCAAGCATGGGGCAGTTTGATAAGTGGTAAAAATATGCATCATTTTAAGGTAATTTGACAGTATTTCCCAGGGGATGGTGTGTTTAAGCAGATGATCTATACCACCTTTTCTATTTTACACTCTGGTATGCTTCTTTGATATATTTTGCAGGTTTGAAGATCTTTTGACCTAGTGTTTACCCTGTCACCATGGAGGTAGCCCATCCCATATGCTTGTGGGGCAAAGAATAAAAGAAGATGTCGGAGCTAGTAATCACCACAGATGGCAAGTGATGGCTACCATGGTCCGTGGTAAGCTGGGAACAGCAAGCCCCTTCATCTGCCTTCATTATGTGTCTGAGAATGCTCGAGTTCTTCTATTTGAAGACATCCGCCAATAATAGCAAGGGCATCCTCACTCATCCTATCACTTATTTCTCTCTTTACTTGAGAGTTTCCTAATTATTTTGGAGTGAACAGAGGGTTAGAAGGAAGAAATTGGCAATTAGATGCTTACATATTGAAAGATAATTGAAGAACCTCCATAGTTGCTAAGCATACTGTTCCTTTTACTTCTTCTTGAACTCTTTGTTGATTTTATTTAGATGATGTTTAATTAGCACATGAGTGAGTAGTTGACTTTAATCTAGGGATTTGCTTACCAAAACATTGATGTTGGATCCCTAATTCTATCACTTGTGCTTAATGCATCTTAGAATGATTCTATTCTATCCTATGATTGAATTAATGTGAGTGAATATGGCTAGATTTGTTTTGCAGATATTTAGATAGTCAAATGAAATACAGAAATGAGAAACTCACCATTACTCAAACAAGATTGAACTTGACTTAGTAATTCTTAAAAGAGAGTTGCATGATGAGAAGAGATACTAGCAATCAAGACCTATAACTTAGACTAAAACAAGGACATCTGAAAGGATGGTAGTTAGATTAGTGTAGGCAATTCCATTTATTTCGAGACAAAAGATTGAATTAACTTAGATTGCATTTCTTTGGATCATCCAAACTAGAAAAGAGCATAGGCTAAATCTGAGGATGTGACTCTTTGCTAGGCAAAACGAATCCCAAGATATTTTACTTTGATTGAATTCCCAGATTTGTTGCTCAATAGTCATTTAGCATAGTTAAACAACCCACTAAAAACTTGTCTTGCTTAGTATTTTTTTTAGAACCACAAAACTCAATATATTGCTTTGGTCTCTGAGAACGATATTGAATCTATACTATAACACCCGTACACTAGCTGTGCTTGTCATGCATTCAGAGGCTATCAATATAAACCTTGGGGAGCAAACGACTACTTTGATTTGCACAAAGGTCGAGCTGAAATTCCCTTGACTATTTTCTCTCTCACTTGCCTTGTCAAAATTATTCAATGGTGGTTATGCCTTGATTCTTACCTTCTCTTCTTCTAATTCTTGGAAAGTGTGTTTGCTTCTAGTTTTGCTCCCATTTTTCTTCCTTAAATATAAACTTTACTAAGGTTTTAAAAAATACATAAAATTATCTTCTCTCTTAAACTTCTCAAACTCTTAGGCATTCGATTCTGCAGTCTATAACCAACTGTCCTCAAGCAAGCTAGGCCAGTCTGAGCAGTGTAGCCTAGAGGTCAATTGTTGATGGTTAGCCTTTGCACTGGTGGCTAGATGTGGCTGATCTTTGAGCCAGTGGTTCTTACCATGCCACAACAATGGTTGTTTACATCATTAATTAGATAAACTTGTTCCTTTTTAAGCTCTTTGGATGCTTGATTGTTCTAGCATACCCCTGTGATTATATCTCCAATATGGTGGTAGCAGCAACCAAGGCAAAAGGCAACCATATAACTACAGTAGCTATAGTAACCTTAATAGAATTCATAACTAACTCAGCTAGTTAGTTATAGGCAGCTGGTTGTTAGTTATGGTTTGTTACACCATCACCTGCTGTAAGAAAAGTTTGTTATCTTTCTTTAGATAGTGCATATATATACACACATGTATAGCTGAACATGCTTGAATCAATTTATTTCTTCATTTTTCTCCATCTTCAATGAAAGATAATATAGATTCTTCTATTCTCTCCATTCTTCTGCTACTCATATCTTGGTATCAGAGCAGCGTTCGATTTCAACCTTGAATCCATAATTTCTTCTCTTTAATCATTATATCAGTAGTCAAGCTTAAACAACCAAACACATTGTTTCTTGTTCTTATTCGAACGATCATTTTTGATTCACCAGTCGTTCAGCCCTGAAATTCTTTAATTGACCCAAGATAAGTGCAGGCCTCATAAATGAGCTGCCTTCAACACACATTCTGTTTCTGTATCCCTCTGAACACCCAAACAGCATTCTTGTCAATGAATTACTAAATGACAGGAACTATGGTACTTGGAGGAAATCCATGGAGATTACCCTGATAGCGAAGAACAAATTAGGATTTGTTCTTGGAAAATGTACATCACCAGCAGCCAATACACCTCTGTTTGCACAGTGGGATTGTTGCCAGAAGATGGTTATTTCCTGGCTTCTTCATAATGTGGAGAAGACCTTATCAGATAGTATTCTATTTTCGAATTCTTCCAGGCAAACCTGGATTAATCTTTAATAAAGATTTGGGCATGTAGATGCCATGAAATTTTTCCAGGTTAAAAGAGATCTATACTCTATCTCTCAAAGTAATCAAGATATTGCTACTTACTTTACTCATATCAAAAACTTATGGGATGAGCATAACTCAATGATGGTTATTCCTACATGTACCTGTGGTATTGAGTGTGCTTATTATAAATTTGTTCACAAGATGATAGAAAAGGAATAATTGATTCAGTTACTTGTAGGATTAAATGATGTCTATAAGGCTATTTAAGGGAATATATTGATGGCCAGGCCTCTTCCTAACGTTAGTGAGACATATTATATGTTACTTTAAGAAGAACATCAAAGAGAGTTGTCTTCTTCTAGCCAGTTTGCACATGAATCAGTTACTTTTAATTCTAATTTTCATCAAACAGCCTCTACTGGTGAAGATCTTGTAGCACTGATGGGAAACAATCGTGCTGGGATTGGAGGTTCAGGGTTTACCAATAGAAACACCATGAATAACCCTGGTCATAGTACCAGAAATAATCATGGATATAATCCCAGTCACAGTGATAATGATCTTGGATATGGAGGAAGAATGCTAGGGCTAAGAAAGCAGCTACACTGTGACCATTGCAAGATCACAGGACATACTACCCAAAGATGTTATAATTACATGGTCATCCACCAGGCCATAGATTGTTTAAAGGAAGAAAAGTGGCAGCCTTTATCATGCAAGAACCAGAGGGAAATTCTTGGTTGAAAGACATGAGCAACTCTTCAACTGCTTCAGCTGGCAACAGTCAATCAGCTCCTGCTGTATCTTTGTCCACTCTCAGCACAGAATAGTATTGGCAGTTAATTGTTTTGTTTAACAGATAATTTGAAGTTCATAATACTGCATAAATTGGAATAGGATTCTTGGCCGGTACTAAGTTTTGCTTTGCTGCATCTTTTGACAATGACAAATGGATTATAGATAGTGATGCATTAAATTATATTACACCTCATCTCAATCTATTTTCTTTTATTCAGCCTTTTGAAAAATCCTATGCATATTACCATGCCCAATGGTAAGAATTCTAAAGTATCTTATATTGGTTCAGTTAGATTGATATCCACATTAGTATTACCAAATGTCTTACATGTGCCTGACTTTCAATTGAACCTCTCATCAGTACATAAGCCATTCTAACAATTAGCTGGGAAAGTAGTTTTTTCCTCCACTGACTGTATATTATAGGCTTCCAGGTTGCAGGAGTGGTCCTTGGTAATATAGTGGATGGGTTATACTATGTGTCCAATGACAATGCAGCTACAGCAGCAAGTGATACCAAGTTTATCATGCAAAATGCCTTTAAGGAAGGAGTTCAGCAGCAATCTATGTTTTGTCAGAATAACACCTTATCTGAAGAAGATATTTGGCATTTTAGATTAGGTCATTTGTCTTTTCAAAAAATGAAAAGGCTTTGTTTGCCATGTACTCAGAAGAATCATAGCACAATTTGTTCCATTTGTCCTAAAGCAAAACTCCATAGCCAGCCTTTTCCTTTAAGCAATAGTAGAGCATTCAGAATTTTTGAGCTCATACATGTAGATATTTAGGGGGCATACAAGTGTTCAGCATATAATGGATACAAATACTTTCTTACTATTATTGATGACTATTCTCGAGCCATTTGGGTTCATTTAATGTCATGCAAAAGTAATGCTTTTCCCTTGCTACAAAGTTTTATTACATATGTTAAGAAATAGTTTGAAGTAAATGTGGAGATGATTAGGTCAGACAATGGCCTAGAATTCAATTTGAAGAGGGATAGGAGTAAGTTTCAACCTAAAGCTACACCCTGTATATTCTTAGGCTACCCTTATGGGCAGAAGGCCTACGAATTATATGATTTGGAGTCTAAAAGGATCATCACCTCTAGAGATGTGGTATTTTATGAGACATACTTTCTTTATTCAGGGAAACAACATGCTTTAGAGTCCCCTTTGCCTTTGCCTATCTTTGATGATCAGCTGACAGTTGATTC
>NCQT01068315.1:21088-33085 GCA_002740465.1 Stenocereus thurberi
AAGCGAAAATTTCATTAAAATCAAAACCTTCCAGGTGATGATCGCCTCTGGCTACAAGTCGTACCTTGAATCTTTCAATAGTTCTGTCAGAATTATTTCAACTTGTAAACCCACTTGCAGCTTATTGGGGGTTTTTTTTTTTAGGTGGCAAGTCTACAATGGTCGAGGTTTGATTTTCTTCCAAAGCATTAGTCTCCTCTGCCATTGCTTTTCACCAACGAGAATATTGAATAGCTTCCTGATAATACGTGAGCTCAACAATCTTCATACTAGTAGCAAGAAAAGCTCTATGGCCAACAGAGAAATTATTGCATATGATATAATTGATTAGTGGATAAAGAGTACCTGAAGACCCACTTGTTGTGGTGATGTGAGAGGGGAGTCGAGTACCTACACATTGTAGTAAATGTAATCTTCCAAATGAGATGGAGTTCTCCTTTCTCAAGTGGGCCTAACACCAGCAGCTCTTGTTTGCAAGCCCGAGGCCTCATTTGCCCCCCCTCGCTACAGGCTGCCTAGCCTCCTCAACAAAAAGCAACCCATCTCCTACTCTTGGTTCAGATGGATACGGCCTAACCGGAAGCGCATTCTCGTGCACTGGGCTCTCAGTCTTAGCATGGATAGAACTCGGCCCACTGTATTCCAGTGGCGCAAAATGAGGAAAATACCCAGGAGATAACCTCTCGTCCATGTGTTGCCCAGGCATGGACGAACCACCATTGCTGTCTCTCACTGTGGGCTCCCCTCTACTAGTTGGCTCAACAGACGTAGTTAGGCACTCACAAGTTTTGGTATGATCCAGATGATTTTCCCGAGGACCTTCCATGAAACTTTCACGAATGCCTATTTTACTCTAATCCTTAGCTTGATCAGATTTGTGGTTGGAGAATGGAAAAATGGTTTCATGAAAAATCACATCTATACTAATAAAAATCTCATTGGTTTCCAAGTCATACGCCTTCCAACCTTTCTTCCTATAAGGATAACCAACAAACATACATTTTCGACTTCGGGGTGCAAATTCGTCCTTAGTTTGTGACTTGTCATGGGCAAAGCATAGGCATCCAATCATTTTAATATGATCATATGAGGACTTAACACCAAATAAAATCTCATAAGGGGTTTTACCATTCAATAGCTTACTCGGGGTCCTAATAATCATAAATGTCTTGGTAAGGGTGCACTCCCCCGAAAAATCAAGAGGTAGAGGTGCTTGGAACTGAAGGGCTCTAGCAACGTTTAATATATGTTTATGTTTTCTTTCAACACTCCCATTTTGTTGAGGTGTATCAGCACAGCTCGTTCAATGCAAAATTCCTTTTTGGGAGTAAAATTGTTCATGGGTCTAGACAGAAACTCCTTTCCATTATCGCTTCTAATTATTTTCACATCTTCACTCAAATTGAGTTTTTACCAAGATAATAAAATTTTATAATAGACCCGATGTTTCCCCTTTGTCCTTATTAAGTAAACCCAAACAGCCTGACTAGCATCATCCATGAATACAAAAAAACAGTGAGCACCACAAAGTGAAGGGACCTTATATGCCCCCGAAATGTCACAATTAATAAGATCAAACAATTCTTTGGCATTACTTTCACTACCATCAAACTATGCACCTGTCTATTTTGCACGAAAACAAATATCACATGGTTCACTAACCTTATTCTTAATACTACTACTAGACTTAAGGTCTTTTGAAAGAAACTTTGGAACTTGATCTGAGGGATGTCCAAAGCGTCCATGCTATAAGTTGTGAGAGCCTACTGCATTGACTTGAATTGTTGGTGGTGAGAAATTATCAAAGCAGTAGACTCCTATCTCAATCTACCCACTCCAATTAGGCTCTTTGAAGTATGGTTCTGTATCACACATAAGCCATTATCAAAATCACTACACAGTTCAATTCTCTAATTAATTAGGCCATATAGATTAAGTTGTAAGAAAAATTCAGTATATAAAGAACTTTATCCAAATCAATATTTGGATTCAAGTTCAGACTCCCTTGCAATCGAGCTATTGTACTTGGTCCATTAGGTAGTGCCACAGGAATAGGTGCTATGGAAGCCTTCTGCTCATGTCGAGCTAGATCTCCTGTTATATAACAAGAGGCCCCAGAGTCGATTACCCAGAGAGGATTACCTATGAGCTCCTCATAATCCGACTTCATGGGCTCAATCAAATTGAAGATTCTTTGGACTTGATCATGCGTGAACCCAGTGACGACTATGCTACTCTGCTCTTCACTGCTCGAGGCTTGCACCTATTGCTGCCCAGTGCTTCCCCCTGAAAACTCTGCCTATCGACCTCACCCTCTCCCTTAACTTTTTGCTATTCTACCGCCACGAGAGCTTTTACCGCGGCCTCTTCACTTTCCACAGGAACCTCAACCTAGTGGGTACCTGATGATCTCAAAGCAATTACTCTCATCGTGGCTGAACTGTCCATAGTGTTTACATGTGCCCTTCTCGGTTAAATGCTGAGTTTAGTCTTCATGTACTGTTTTGATCCTATCATCATGGTCGTTCATCATTCTTCTATGTTGCTCTTCTTGAACTACTATGTTGAAAATTTTCTCAAGCTGAGGAAGAGGGTCTTGCGCAAGTAGTTGCCTATGAATATGGCCAAATAGTTCTTCATTCAATCTTATTAGGAATTAGTATGATATATCATCGTCGAACATACAAACGATCTTGGATGCTGCTCCGCACTCCATCCTTGACATGTGCAATAGGGTATCTTTAGGTGGTTGTTTAGTTCACTCCATAAAATTAGTAGTTTAGAGTAGAACTCTACCACGTCCAGGCCCCCTTGTTTACAATCGGCAATTCCTACCTTCAATTGATATATTCTTGGAGCAATCGCCACTCTCTATCGTTTGTGGAGATCTTGCCAATATCCTTAGCCGTCTCGGCATAAGCTACGCTCGTGCATAGCCTGGGTTCGATAATGTTCAAAAGCTAGGAACATCATTGAATTAACCATGTCCCATGCATGGTATTCCGAAAATTCTTCACCTTTTTGGGGTTCGAGCTTTGTTAAAGGTTCGTCAATGAACCCGAGCTTATTTTTCGCTCCTAAGATAGTGTGCACGACCTTCTCCCAGAGATCATAGTTTTTACCATTGAACACGACTGCCATAATTATGGCAGCCGGACCTTCAGAGGGGTGAAGATAATATAGGGAGTGTGGTTTAATCACAAACCTTCTTTTGTCACCATCCTTGATTATGTTGTGTCTGGTGTGTGATTATGATGGGTGAGTTTCAACACGGGAGGCTCTGATACCATAACAAATCAACTTAGTGGAAGAGGTGCACGTGTATTATAGCTTGGAATAAAGAGCTCACTGCCCTTGCTTCTATTCATAATCACCTCATAATATATATACAACCCTAGTGGACAATAATTAGACTTCTAGTAGAAGCTGGAAACTGCAGTTATTACAATATTATCATGAGGAAAACAGTATCACAATAATATCACAATAATATCTCAAATATCATCTCGAATATTATCTCCAATACAATAGAACATTCACCAATCCAACAATGGACCTTCTAGAAGCCTATTAACACATGATCAATGGTCAGTTCATGACCGACTTTCCAAATAGTCACACTGCTCCAATTTTGCCATTAGAGTTCAAAATACCTGAACGGTCTAGTTTTTCAGGGGATTGACGTGATTGATTGAGCTAATCATCCCATACACCTCCACGGGTATAGTTTCTACATTGTTGAATCAAGACTTGGGAATTTTGACATGGAAAAAGACCCCTTCAACTATAATCTTGTTAACCCTCCTTACCAAAACACCGTTGCTGTACCTTATAACGGTTGGACTATCATTTGATTTAGGACTGATAATCCAGGTATGTGAAATATGTCTTTCTTGAGTAATTAAATATACTAGTTTTTTACCCGTGCGTTGCACAATAGTTATAACTTTTGGGTTCATAAATATTAGAGTCTTGTCATATATGTTGTTGTTGGAACTATACTATACTGAGTTCTATGGACTTGATGGTATCACCTCTTTTCTGAATTTATTTCCTATGAAGTCATCTTAATTATAGGTACCTAAATTTTTAATAAGCAATATATCTTTTTTAATTTTGTTAGTCAAGAAGTTTTTTATTTTTCTTGGTTTTAAGATATTATGTGGTTTATTGCTGCATTTTTTTTAAAATTTTAAGAGGATCATGATTATGTGAAATAACCATATTGACGGTGAGAGCAAAGGAGTAAAGGAAAACCACGGTATTTTTAGTAATTTAACGTTGTCTTTCTTAAACTTGGATTTTATTTTAAAAAATACATCATATGGTAATGTGAAATGTAACGTATGAAAAGTAGTTCTAACATAAAATATTCATCTGATAATATAATGTGTACTACTTACGGGTGAGAATGAATTGCGAATATACATAGCTTCATTTTTTTAATACGTAAGGTAAATACTTAGAGTCATGACATTATGTTAATTATGTATTGTAATCTTATTTCAAGGGATCAAATTTAAGTAGGAATTTTAAATTGCATCTATTTTTCTTTTCATTTTGGTACATTTTTCATTTAACCATTGTAGAACAGTTTGCTATATACTTGTATGACAGACCTGGTGGTAGTTGACCAACTAATGATTAAAATGGTTGTAATTTTAGATTATATAACATTTATTTGTATTAGTTTGAACCTGTAGTGTTTTTTTTAATATGCACATTATTGAAAATTTCATAATAATAGAAAGTAAGATAGTATATATATAACTGCATTGGAGCATTATAATTAAAAATACAAAAAATAAGATAATTAAAAATTCTTAAATTAAAAAATAAAAGTATCATAGGAACGATCTTAACTAAAAGATACGTTTTTTCCCCCTATGCACTTACTCCATCTATCCATTGCTAATTATGTCAATAGTATAATGGCCACCTTTAATAATATTTGGTAGTGTTGATTGTCCTTCATTGCATATCATGTCAATAATTTGATTAATTATTCTCATGATTAACAAAACATGGAAAATTTGTTGGCAGTAGCAACAAAAAGACATATAAGTCTATGACCTTAATTCTATCTCTTTGGTGTACAATTATTTTAAAAAACCAACAAAAGAAAAATGAAAAAATTAAAAAGAAGAAAGGGAGATTAGTAGCACATTAAGAAATTTAAGTAAAATTCGAATTTCGGAAAACTTTTGAAGTTCTTTTTGGGGGGGGGAAGTACTACTAATTTACGAAGTTAGTTATGATCTATTGTGGGAGTGTAGCTAGAGAAACTACTCTTATATATTAATTTGCCTATTAAATGTAAATTTAAATTTGCTAGAAAAACTAATTATACTATGTGATTTATGAGCTCGAAGTATAATCTCAAGTGAAATATACATTAAATAAATCACTGAAATATTTTTTTAATATTATGAACGTAAGTGACAAATGTTAAAAGAAAATAAATATTATACAAACTTAAAGTAGTCGTAAGTGAAACCCACAATCAGATTAAGGTCCTACTATATTTCATATTATCTAAATCCAATTACGTGATATGCTTAAGCAATTAAGCTTCACAGTATACAAAAAAATCCACCCAATCAGCATTCAAGTGTCAACTCATGAGATATTCGTTCAAAAATAAATATATAAAAATATATAGATTTAGATTTAGAAGTTCAATATATATTTACCTCAAAAATAATGTCCAATACACTTTAATCTTTTTCTTGGTAACATCTATGATGTTCAGTGTATACTTACCTCAAAACTATTTCCAACACACTTCAACCTTTTTCTTGGATAACATCTAAAGCATTTCTTTGTTTAATTTTTAAGTTTTTAAAAGACAAAATTAATTTACTAATTAGTCATAACATATAAGAAAAGTTTAACATTAAATTGAATTAAAATTATCTTGATAACCTACATCCATATTAATTACATAATAAAAGACTTTTATATTGCTATTCTACATGGCATTCTTCTCCCAAATGTCACCTAAATGTCATCCTATGTGGCAACCCATATGTCAATCATATATGCATTTTATCCGACTTTTAATATATACAAGTCTTTGACCTTAATTTTATCTCTTTGGTGTATAATTATTTAGGGAAAAAAACTAACAAAGAAAAATGAAAAAAATAAAAAAAGAAGAAAGGAGATTAGTAGCAGATGAAAAAATTTTAGTACGCTTTGAATTTAGGAAAACTTTTAACGTTCTTTTGGGAGGGGGGAGTACTCCTAATTTATGAAGGCAATTATGGTCTATTGTAAGAATGTAGACAAATTACTCTTATATATTAATTTTTCTATTACATTTAAATTTAAATTTGATAAAAGAACTAATTATACAATGTGATTTTCGAGCGCAAAGTATAATCTCAAGTGAAATATAATTGAATAAATCACTAAAACTTTTTTTTAATATCGTGAATGTAAGCTATAAATGTGAAAAGAAACTACATATCGTACCAACTTAAAGTAGCCGTAAGCGAAATCTACAATCACATTAAGGTCATAATGTATTTTACATTATCTAGATCTAATTATGTAACATGTTCAAGTAATCAAGCTTTATAGTGTGCAAAATAAGCAGCCAAATCTATATTAAGTGTCAATTTATGATATAGTCACTCAAAAATAAATATATAAAAATAAATATATTTAGAATTAGATGTCCAATATGAAGGGAAGCCTAGGAGTAACGGTAAGGTTATCTCCACATGACCAAAAGATCACGGTTCGAACTGTGAAATTAGCCACTGATAAAGCCAGGTTAGGCCACCTACAATTTACCCCTTGGGTGCGCCCCTTCCCGGACCCTACGTGAATAGGGGATGCTTGTGTACCGGACTGCCCTTAGATTTAGATGTCCAATGTATGCTTACCTCAAAAATAATGTCTAACACAGTTCGCTTTTTTTTCCTCCTTGGGTAACATCTAAATTATTTTTTTATTCTATATTTAAGTTTCTTAAGACACAATTCAATTACAAATTAGTCATAACATATGAGAAAAGTTAACATTAAATTGAATTAAAATTACATTGATAACCTACATCTATCTTAATTATATGATAGAAGACTTTTATGTTACTATCATACATGGTATTCCTATCCCAAGTGGCACCCTAGGTGACATTCTATTTGGCATCCCACGTGTCGGTCATGCATGAGTTCAAGCCAACTTTTAATATGTGTATATATATATATAATTTCATTGGTATCCACTCATTTGATTAGAAGCTTTGAAACCAAACTTACGACAAGGAAATTTAGTTTGACTTAATCCAAATTAATACAACTGATAATCCAAATTAATACAACTGAAAATCAAATTGGCATAACTTTTTCTCACGAGTATATTAATTACATTTTCTTGATATAAGCTTGTAATGTCTAATCTTTAGTTGAGTAAATATCATGTGACTTCAACGGGCAGCAACCTAAATAATTCATCAACCTACTGTGACCTTAAATTTGATTTAACTTGAACTCGAACCTAATCAGTGTTATCTGTCAACCCTAGTGGCAATTCTTCTCTTTATAATGATAATTGGCAATAGTAAACGATTACGGTGTGTATTTTTTCTCAACAAAAGCAAGGGTTTCTTTAATGCACTGTCACCTTGACCGATACGCATTGTGGGCACAGAGATGGCATTCATAGTAAAAGATGGCAAAACACCATAATCACGATTGTTACAGCCTCCCAACGACTTGCCTCGATGTTGATATCTTCATAATCTCGGCTACAATTGGGAGATTCAGCTTGGGCATGCACAGTGACATAGACATGTCTTCATAACTTTATTGTGTCAATTTGTTTGGTTTGTATTGATTCATAGCTTATTTAATTCTTTATTCATAATTAAAATGTTTATTCATTACAGATAAGGAAGAAGTTTGTATTCATTCTTCATACCATTATGGACCTTGTATTAAACAGATGCATTGCAAGGAACTATTTTTAAAAATTACACAAATAAATAATACTAACTGTCTTAAAAAAATTTACAAAGTAAAATGTTTTATAAATTTTTAATATCAAAAGTACTATTAGTGATCATGTTTCAATAATATAACCGTACAGTCGTATTATATGTGAAAAATAATGCTGGATCACTATAAGGTAAATGATGTTAAAGAGAAACTATTATAACTTATAAATAAAAAAGGAAAAATTAAAAAAATAGACAAAGCACTTCATAATTATGACGACTTATAACTTAACTAGTGATCCTTTAACAATTAGAAGGTTAGACTCAATTCAATTCGCACGTAGCTCAATTTACACTTCGTTATCAGTAATGGAAAGGAACTACTTCTCCTACCTTACCTCCCTCTTGCCCAGGAGAATAGATTGGAGATATAGATCAGAGAACACAAGGGATCATGATGAGTGAGGTTAGAGCTTCCTTTCTTGTTTTTTGGGGGGAGGGGCGGTTTCATATTAGTGCACCTGATGAATTCCAAGTTAGAGAGCAAACCAAACAAAATAATTCCTATGCATGGATCTAAATGGAATCTGTAAAAGAACATAATTTTTATATTTGTATACCACTGTAAAAAACGTAAAACATAGTATGCTTGGAGTAATAGCCGCAGGGAGGGGGATAGTAGATGGGTTATACAAGCTAATTAAACACAATTGCTTCCATATCGATCCAACATATGCATTTGGCAAGTTTCATGAGTTCCTTTCCTTTATTTTGATGATAGACTTAACATCACTTTCAACTAATAACATAGCCTAGCCTACTTTCTCATGTTGTCTCCATTTTAAACAAAGCGGCACAAGCTTATATAAGTTAAATTGATCATCTAGAGGCTTATGACGAAGTTCTTGATGCATCAATCACCACTTTGTTCTCTTCTGCTACAAACCCAACCAAAGCCCTAGTCACTTAATAATAACCTATCATAATATAGTTCATATAACATTGTGCAGTAGACCATTTATATTGTCTTATTAACACCTAACATCAACATCATATATCCCCACCTATTGGCCAACAAGTCACCAAAATGAATTGGTCTAACATTATACTCGTGATAATTCTCCACAAGATCCATCACTTCAACACCATAAAGCTCATCCTCCACTTTCCATCAACTCCCATGTATGTTGCAAAAAAGGCTGCCAATTTATGGAAGCAAATACAAAGGTCAATGGGAAAACATATATGATAAAATTGTCCATATCTATAACTCAGGCAGCTGAGGCTTGATAACAACGACTAAGTGTCTTAAGCAGTCATGAGAATAGCAAGCTAACATCGGTACAGTTCTTATGAAGGTAATGGACCTGTAAAAAGGTTAATTGCTTATAAATATCATCATAGATAGAAACTTTATGAACTAAACAATTAGTAGGATCGGCATATATATGGCTTGCTCAACCAAATTTCAATGATTTTCCTCGTCTTCTCTATAATCTATCCCTAGATACATCAAAGAGATATAAAGTACAAGAAAAAGTGATACACAAAATCTTAAAAAACAAAATGAAAAGAAAAGGCCTAAACTGACATATATAAAAAACAATGAAATAAGAAAAATTAAGCATGCTTGGGATTTATACATTTAGTCAATTAAAATAAAACTTATTTAAAAAATTGTGATCCAAATACACAATGAGGGTGGATTCAAAAATTTTCAATGCTTGAAGATAATCAAGGGAGTTAGGAAACGAAGTAATCACATCTATCTCCCTCCACCTTTTTGGAAATCATTTTTTACACCATGACCTACTGAAATTTATTTATATCCTACCTGATATATGATGTCAATTATTAAAATATACAAAAGCCAGTAAAGGGGTTTAGTGGGTGCTAGAAAAGACCATATTAGCCTTATTAAATGCGAAAAGACAGAAATGCAAAGGTTGTTGGTGGGTTGTACTGATCAGAGCATGCGTTCTACACTTGTTCTCTCTGTACTCTTCACTTCTTCCCATTCATGAGTTCTCGATTAGGGTTTGGCATGGAGGTATGAAAATTATGGCCTGATTTTGCTGAAGAAGAATCACCATTTAAGTTAGAAAAATTGGGTATTCGATTTTGAATGGTCATTGTGTTGAAGAAGAGTCGCCATTTGAGTTATAAAACTCAACATTTCAACATCTGTAGCGGAAGTGCAAGCTGGTTTAACATCAAAATTTTGAAGTGTTTGTGGTGAAACAATAGTGCGTGAGGTAAGAAACTAGACATTGTCATTTGAGTTGAAAATTTTTTTATGGTTTATGTGGTTTTCATGTTACTAAATACTCTGTTTCTTGTTTGTTTAATGGTTGATGATGTTTTGGGCATTAGATGGAGTCTGAGTTCAAGGTTGTGTTTTGGTTTAAGCGATGGATGGCTGATATGGGTATTAGGGATTTTGATGAGTACCAGCTAATAGATTTGATAAGGGATGCTAGGAAATTTCTTGCCAAGCCTAATGTGAGGGGGGCTCCTAGGTACTTTGGCATTTATTGTTCTCCCCCACATGCTCGAACACAGAGATGGGCAATTAATACTGACAAGGATCTGCTGAAAATGCGTGAGAGATGGTCTGGGAAAAGAGCTTACATTGAATTTTTGATTGTAGATAGGGAAAATGCTAGTAAAATAAATACAATTGTGGAACATCTTGATAGAGAGAATGTTGAGGTTGGTGAACCTGCCATTGAAGTAATGGATAGCACTGAGGAAGCTTTAGTTGTTGCAGAGGAATTGGAAGGGGATGATGAAGCTGAAAGTGTGGGACATGATAGGAAAATCGAAGATGATCAAGCTAAAGAAACAAGGAGCAAAACATCTTAAGGGATGAAACTATTGCAGGGCAGGAAATATAGGCAGTGGATGTTGAAGACTCAGTGTGGGACAATATTGTTGCTTCAATAGATGAGACATTAATGAGGATGAATTTTAGAGGGAAGCTAAGTCCTACTCATATACCCTCTGTCGAGAAACAAGATAACATGCTTCAGGTGGTGCTGCAAAGTCCAAATGCAACACAAGAAAGTATATACATGTGCGTAGACACCAAAACAAACAAAATCTTATCAGCTCATTCCCCAAATAAGGCAAGCATGAGTAAAGGAAAGGGAGTTTATGAACCACCAGTGATAAGAAGCTCACCTAGGACAAAAGGGAAGGAGAATTGGACATCTGAACATGCCCCTACAAGATCATCACCGAGGACAAAAGGGAAGGAGATTGTTATCTATGAACCTATCTGTACAAGATCATCACATAGGGAAAAAGGAAAGGGGATTGTTATCTCTAAACCTATCTGTACAAGGTCCTCACTTAGGGCAAAAGAAAAGGGGATTGTTATCTCTGATCCTATTTGTACAAGGTCCTCACCTAGGGCAAAAGAAAAGGGGATTGTTATCTCTGATCCTATCTATACAAGGTCCTCACGTAGGGTACAAGGAAAGAGGATTGTTATCTCTGAACCTTCTAGTGAGAGTGATTGGGATAACTCTTCTAATGAAACTGCTATTGCTAAAAGTGAAGATGATTCTTCTGATAGTAGTGAGGTCTCTTTAGTAGATGAAGATGACATATTTGACAATGAGTGTGAGGATGAACCTGATGCACTGGACAAAATGTATGAGAGTGGGAGATGGCGGGAACCAGAATTAGATGGTTCCATTGAGATTATGCAGTGGGATTTGTTTGAGGACAAATCAAAATTTCTTGAGGTTATAAGAGATTATCAGATTCACAAAGGATGGTATTTCAAGCAAATAAAGAATGAAGGTTCAAAGTACACCGCTTTTTGTAGCAGTGAGCACTACAGTTGGAGGATCCATGCTTCACTGCTTCATGATGGTGTCACATTCCAGGTAAAAGTTATTAGAGTTAGCCATAACTGTTCAAGGCTCCAAAATAACCCAGCTGCATCTGCTCTATGGGTGGCAAGGCAGTTGATTCAAGACGTGAAACCTAACCCTAGCATGGATATAAAGGCCATGGCAAACACTTTGATGGACAGATATGGG
>NCQT01068374.1:5870-17586 GCA_002740465.1 Stenocereus thurberi
GGTTAACGTATTTAGGCTTACTACATGAAATTAGCAGCAAATAGTAATGCATTATTTGAACTTTGAAGTAAACAATAGGCACCAGGCAACATAGCAGGCACTTGGTCCAAATTCAGTCCAATCTCGGTCCGGGTTATACCCGGTCCGGTCCGGACCCAGTCCAGTCCAAGGTCCCCAGTTTGGTCTCTATTCAGTCTTCAGTCCAGGCCGATCTGCTCCAGTCCTATCCTGGACAAATGAATAGGCCTATTAATCATACATAATGATATTTTTTTTTTCCTATGGCTTCAAGTGTTATAGAGCGATCTAAGGCATACTCATCCATCTCGTAATCATCTATACCCATAA
The DNA here is from genome assembly GCA_002740465.1 of Stenocereus thurberi. NCBI lineage: Eukaryota > Viridiplantae > Streptophyta > Magnoliopsida > Caryophyllales > Cactaceae > Stenocereus > Stenocereus thurberi. Next base: position 6,219 of record NCQT01068374.1, read on the forward strand.
GCCCCTTCAAATATGCCTCAATCTTGCTATATACACATATCAATGTGAATATTATTGTCAATATATGTTAAATATATGCTTACATTATAATAAGTTCTTTTTAATTTCAATATCATAAACTGCTTACTTTTGGTCTCTTGTGATAGGACGTTCCTCTGAAAACTGTATCTACCTCAAAGGCTCTTGGCTCAAATGTTCCAAGTGTACAAGGGGAGAGCAATGGATAGTTGGATTAGCACTCTCAATGTTTCACAACAAGGTGTTCATGTGATACATTATTATGCAAGCATTATATTTTTCTTTTATCTTTACTTTTTTTTTCGAATTTTGATCTTTTAAATTATTAGAAAGGATACATAGTAGCCTAAGGCATATTCATGAATAACCTAATCAACCTAATGGTGAAATGTCAAATACACTAGAGCATATGAATGTGCAAACAAATTGTGAGACTCTATCATCAGCAAATAAAGGTGGTTATAATGCTATGAGTAGGGGATGAGTGCAAGCAACAAAGCAAAAGAATGAAAACAGTTGTGGGTGCAACAAGGCAAAGCTGTTAAAGGATCCCGTATTTGTGGATGTCAATGAAGAACTCCAGCCCTTTAGTAATTTTACAAGACATATGTCTTCTTTGATGGGTTATCTTGCGAGAGACCCTAACAGATTGACACTCCATTGTTTTGACTGGAGGATGGAACAAGAGAGAAAAGATGCATTGTAGCACGAAGTCAAGGTACGTGAAAATTCAATTTGCAAAATGATAAAAATACACATAGTAGATTGTCATTATGATTGATATATAGGGCATAATGTTTTTCTCCTAGGTCATCTTTTTTCTTTAATTTAAATAGCTTTCATTTAACTTTCTTAATGGGTGTAAGCCTCATTGAATGGGTGATAGAGAAAATGCATGGTTGTTAACGCTACAAATCTGAGTTGAGGGTTGCACATTTTGATGGAAGAACTTATGGTTATGCAATAGCTAGGAAGCACAAACATATATCCCTAAAAAGTGGGGCATTTCATATAGTTTTGGGAATCTGGCAAGGACATAAGGTGTTTACCTTACATAATATTGTGAAGTAGTAATTGTTAAAGGTGTTTTTTAAATAACATCACTTAATTTGGTTTCATATTAGGAAAGAAGTACAAGAGCTATTGAAAATCAAGTTAACTCAAAATTGCCTCATTATCTGGGAACTAAGAGTTTTGCATGAATTCATGCAGAAGAAGAGGTATTATACAATTAAATCTTGTAAATCGTAGCTTTAGGTACTTTTTTTATCTTGCTGTGTAGCATATGTATTATTTAGGCAAAAGGAAATAAGTTTGATAGGCTTTAATTATGGTTAAAGACCCATGATCCTAAGAAGGGTTTAAAATGTGTGATGCTTAAGCTATGTTAAAGGTAAACTATTGTTTTGATATATTCATTTTATGTTTATCTCACTTTATGCTAACAATTTCTTCATATATATGCATTTTGTATATTTATATTACCTTATCCTTGTCTATACGATGTTTTGGTCTTATGGTTGTATATAACTTGATAGGAAGCAATTCAAACTGATTTGTCCCGTTTTGAGGATGTTACATGTGATATTGCTATCGGGATGAGATTTTTGACAAAGTTGTTCGAGAAGATAAATATGCTTACGTGTAAACCTTTGGGATGGGCGTCGACTCATTACAATTCTAAGAGGTGTGCCTTGGAGGAAGACTGAGCGAAAAATAACCAAAATCGAGCAGGAACACAAGGAAATTAAGGCAAAGTTTTGAAGTTAGAGCGTATGATGCTAACCCTTCTAAAGCACCAAATTCATTTTGTTTCATTTTAATTTCCTCATTTGCTTCTTATCTGGCTACATGGCACATCATACTTCCCCCTTGGATTTGGATTGAGGTCTAGATTGTGTCTATTGTTTTCATCTCCCAGTCTTTCACTACTAATGGTGGAATTTGATGGCAACTTAGAAAAGATATGATAATATGCTATAATGGTAATGTAAGATGTATATCAGAAGTAATCCTATATTGAACTCAAATATGTGATATGTCGACTTGTTTGAAGTTAATAAGATCACACCCATTTTGGAGGTCCACAAGTGCTTGGATTGTACTTGTCATTATCTATGTTAACTTAGAACTTTCTCTAAAAATTGACTAGGAATCCTTAGGGATTTTATAGAATGCCACTGTGGAATTGTAAGAAATATCAGTAGCAATTCTAGTATTCAATATGATCATATAAAGCAATCTTCTACAGCGGTTCTTCATTTGGGTTCCCTTATAAAAACCTCATTAAGTCTAGCTATTATTTGATAATCATGTTATGCAATGAGCTTAAATCATTACTTCATACTTGGCTAGTAGAAGTAGCTTTCATGGTGTGCTGTGCATCATGAACATTAATGAACACTACTTCACATTATGTTATGAGATAATTTATTAATAATGTGGTATGTTTGTCGCCATTTGTTAGGGTTTATCAAAAGGTAATTTCCGCACTTGAGGATGGGGTTAACAATGAAAATGTGAATGTCCATGACTTTGAAGAAAATAATTCCAAAGATAAGGGGAGCATAATGAAGGTAAGGAGGAAGAAGAGCAAGATGAATATAATGAGAATACAATATAGCTTATTATTCAACGACATACTTTGGTTAGGACATTTGCTTTAATATTATTGAGGTGCTTGGACGTAGTGGTTTTATTGACCATATATACAATGGTAGTGCTTTGTTTTTCTGATAAATATGGTGGAATTTGATAAATTTTTCAGTTAATTGTAATGAAAGCCCAAAGTATTGTGCTGAAATGTTTTTCTTTCATATGAACATTGTAATAGTATATGTCGTGTAAAGAAGTTGTGACAGGTTGGGATTGCTATTATTTTCAATAGTTTCTTCTATGTGGTGGTCCTCCTTTTCTAACAGATGGTGTTGATGGGAAATAAATTTTACCAACAGAAAAGATTCAGCGGGAGATGCTTTTTCCCAATAGGTTTGGCAAAAATGCCTCTTTACAAATAGATATCATTGGTGGGAAGAACTTTTCATGAATACATACTTTTAGCAGGAAAGCCTTATTCCTAACAGATAACTTTGTTGCATAATATTATGGCACAAAGATAACAATTACCAATAGATATATATGTTGGTACAATGACATAAAACCAACACACTTGAATGTATTGGTAAAGAAATAATTGTTACAAAGAAATCTGTTGGTAAAAATAGCTTTGATAGTTAGTAGATATAAGTTGGTAATACTTTTACCGACTGAGTTTTTGCCAACAGTTTAGTGACAGGCCATTGTTTGCTGGTAAATCTCACTCGACTAATGATTACCACTTTTTTAAGAAAAAATTGACGATCAAAAGGGGAAATTTTATTGCTTGAAGACAATCCAATTCTATAAGGTGAAGAATACCTTATGGAACATTAGTTACAAGAAATAATTCTAAACTATTATATGACGTTGATACCGAGCAACTCTCGAGCTTGGGCCTTCTCTCACTAGTGATGGTCATCAACCAAGTTGGACAAATATTGGCCTTAGGTTAAGGACTAGTACCCCTTAAAAAGGTCCAAGGAGGATTAGAAAAGGTGGTTGGGCCCAAAGTAGCCCTAAATAAGGAGTTCACCATTAATCCTTCCCAAACCACCTCACTAGCTCATTTTTAGCTTCTGGATAGAATACTTTACTTTATTTCTACCTCCATTTTTACCAAGCAAATGAGCTCTAATTTCTCCAATTTATACATGGATGGAAATTCTCAAATGTCTATTTTCTAATGAGTCTTGAATCGCCCTCAAATTCCAAGAAATGAGAAGGCTATGGGCTAAATACTGAGCAAGGGTTGGTCTAGGACTAGAAAGTGCACGGTTCTAATTACGGGCTTAATTGAGGAGGTTAAGGCTGTAATTTAGGGACTAATGAGCATAGAATTATTATTTACACACAAGGAAAGAGTCAACAAGTGGCGCCTACTCATGGCCCTCTAAAACATAGGAGATGAATCTTGGAAAATACAGCTCATAGTAATTGTAATTATCTTAAGCATCTTAAATTATTTCCAAGGATATTTTGTAAGCCTCCGATTAGTCCACTTATCCCACTAGTATACAGCTAATTCCCCCTCCCATTGGGTATTTATGAACCCCATTACGTGCATGGAAAATTAGATTGAATGAATGATATGAGAACTTGAAGCTTGGTTTTCCTCAAAATCTCAAAATCTTTATCTCTCTTAAGAGGGTGGTCATTTGAGTCTTCTCTTTAATCTAATCCTTGGTACTGAGGCCTTAAAGGGTTAGATGGTGGGATGAATTTATCTTCTTGCTACTTATTTCAAGTGTTGAATGTTTACCATTAGAACCATTCTCTAATTACTTAGGAACACACTCTCTCCCTATCTCTTTTGGTTCATCTTTGGGGTGATTAATCTTCAATCTCCATTAGGCTCACCTACAAGCATTTTATGCCTTTATTTAGGTAAATGTAACCCCCATGCATCAATTGGTATCAGTGCACAATGACTTTATCTCTTGGTAAGCATCCATTCCAACCTTCCTTGAGTTGGAATTGCTTAAAGTTTTCCCCTTTCTATACTCTTTTGTCATTAGTTTTTCCTCTTTAAATCTCTCAATGAGTCCACAAAGAACCCTAATTATAGCCTAAACAAAAACCCCAACCAAAACACATCTCTAAAACTCTATGAAAAGGCCAAAAATACGAAACCAAAAATTTGGACTTACTAACTCATACCACTTGGCATGCCCGTGCCAAAATCCTGCCCTTGAAAAATTTGACCCAGAAATTTTGCACGACCACCCGTGCTGCTTGGCACGACCACGCCCCTTCTTGCACTCTTTAATCCTGTTCTAGAGATATGGCACAACCCCCGTGTCACAGAACACGATTGTGCCACCTCCTTTTTCACTATTTTCCCGTGCCTTCTCTGGTTTCCCCTCCTTTTTCCTTTCTATCAACCATGACTAGTGAGGGAAATCCTTCTCACTCCTTGAATATTCCTCTTGAGCAAGCCCATTCGATTAGTAGGGCCCTTGTAGAACTTCAAGAGCAAATGAGAAAACTGACCTAAGAGGTTGCACAAGTAAGGGAATCCACTTCATGAAACCCCTATCGACGAGTCTGCAATGCGCACCCTATTGACATTGAATCTCTTCCTTCTATGAAGACTTTGAGGAAGGAAGACCAAGAAGACTAATGCATCCAAGGGATGATATTTAGGATCTCAAAGTTATGGCTCTGGAATTTGATGGCAAACTTAACTCGGAGAACTATTTTGATTGGGTTCAAGCCCTTCAAAGGATCTTTGAACTCAAAGAATACAATGATGAGAAGACCATCAAGTTGGCCATTCTTAATATGAAGGGGTATACCTCATTATGGTATGAAGATTTGAAGATGAATAGGGCTAGAGAAGCCAAATCCTAAATCAAGACTTGATCCAAGCTCAAGAAGCATATGGATAAGAGATTTCCACCTCCGTCTTACAAACAAGAAGTCTACCTTAAGATCACTTCTTTCAATCAAGAGAATCTAAATGTAGAAAAGTACATTAGGGAGTTTGAATAACTCTATATGAGGGTTAGCTTGGATGAAGAACCAAAACTCAAGATTGCTAGGTTCATTAAGAGGTTATCTCCTAGCATTGCTAGCAAGGTGGAATTACAACCTTACTTATCCTTTGATGATATGTGTTACCTAGCAATCAAGGTTGGGAAACAACTTAAGGGTCGAAAACCCTTTCAAACCACTTCCTCTATTTGTCCTTCAAGTACCCGCAAGGATTACTCCATCCTCGGCAAAGCTATCACTACCCCTACAACTATCAAAACTCTTGATAAGGGTAAAGGGATTACTAGTGAATCACCAAAGAGATTAGAGGGTAAAAAATATTTCAAATATCATGGTTATAGACATTTTTAGTTGAATTTTCCTAACGGAAGGACCCTCACCAAAGAGATTGCAGGGTAAAAACTCTTGGTCATTTGTAGAGCACTCCATGTTAGCTCCTTATGAGCCAAGCCAAAGGGAGCAAATTTTTCATACTTGATGCACTATTGGAGGCAAGGTGTTTGAGCTTATTATTGATGGAGGAAGTTGAATCAATGTAGATTCCACAAACACTCATTGACAAACTTCAATTACCCACCAAGGTGTATCCTACCCCTTATTCTCTCCAATGNNNNAAACAAGGAAGCAAGGTAACCATTTCTAGGCAAGCCCTTATCGCATTTGCGATTGGCCCATATTGTGGTAAAGTACTACGTGATGTTCTTTCCATGGATGCATGTCATTTGTTGCTTGGTAGACCATGGTTATTTGACAATCACATGATTTATGATGGACATGCCAATACTTATGCATTCAAGTACATAGGTCATAATCTTACTTTGACATCGCTCCCTCCACCTAAACTCCACAAATCTAGGTCGGGGAAGGGAAGTGAGAAAAGCCTATTTATGAGTGAAATACGGGTAGAGAGACCCATTAGTAAGAGCAAGCTTTTATTTACCTAACTTATGGTAGAATTAAACACAAGCGACGGAGTGAAATCCATGCATCCTTTAGCTCAATCACTCTTGAAAGAGTTTGAGGATGTATTCCCAATGATCTACCCCTGGAGCTCCCTCCATTAAGAGGCATTGAGCACTAAATTGATCTCTTACTGAGTGCTCCTTTGCCAAACAAGCCAGCCTATAGGTGCATTCCTAGTGAGTCAGAAGAGCTTCAACAAGAAGTCCAAGAGTTGCTTGATCGTGGGTACATTAGGGAAAGCTTGAGTCCATGTTTGGTTTTCGCCCTTTTGGCACCTAAGAAGAATGGCACTTGGTGTATTTGTTGATTCGAGGGCCATAAACAGCATCACCATCAAGTATCAATTCCCTATTCCTCGATTGGATGATATCCTTGATGAGTTGTATGGGTCCAAGGTCTTTTCCGAAATTAACCTCCAGAGTGGCTATCACCAAATTAGAATGAAAGAAAGTGATGAGTTAAAAACTGCCTTTAAGACTAAACATGGGTTATATGAGTGGCTTGTGATGCAATTTGTTCTATCTAATGCTCCTAGCACTTTCATGAGGCTCATAAATAAGGTCTTGAGACAATTCATTGGGAAGTTTGTTATGATGTATTCTGATGTGTATAGCCATGATGAAACATCTCATGTGGAGCATCTTTCTCAAGTATTCCAAGTATTGTAACAACAAAAGTTATATGCCAAACTTGAGAAGTGTAAGCTATTCACTCCTCAAGTTGTCTTTCTAGGCTATGTGGTGTTCGATGAGGGAATTCAAGTTGATGAATCTAAAGTTGAGGCTATCGAGAGTTGGCCTACTCCCACGTCCATCATGAAAGTACGAAGCTTCCATGGGTTGGCCTCTTTCTACCACCGGTTCATCAAAGACTTTAGCTCCATTATGGCTCCCTTGATCGAATGCATGAAAAAAGGAAGCTTTGAGTGGACAAAGGTTGTCCAAAGGGCCTTTGAAACCATCTAGGATTTGCTTTGTTCGGCTCCTATGTTAGCTCTTGCCAACTTCAGTCTTCTATTTGAAGTTGAGTGTAATGCTAGTGGTGTTGGGATTGGTGTGGTTCTGACTCAAGTTAAGCGCCCTCTAGCTTTCTTTAATGAGAAGTTGAATTGTTTAAGGCTCAACGATTCCACCTATAATAAGAATTGTCAGGGATTTGGAACATTAGAGTCATTAACTCAAGCCCAAGCCCTTTGTGCTCCATTTGGATCACAAGGCATTGTCCTATATCAATGGTCAACACAAGTTGAACTCAAGACATACCAAGTGGGTTGAGTTCCTTCAATCTTTCACCTTCTCTTATAAGCATAAGAGTGGGAAATAGAATGTTGTAGCTGATTTCTTATCAAGGAGATATACTCTCTTTTCGGTCCTTGAAGCCAAGGTTCTTAGGTTTCATTCCATCAAGGCTTTATACCATAAGGATGAAGACTTCAAGGAAGTGGTGAAGAATCCTTTTAACTTTGGCTCCTTCACTCTACAAAATGGTTTCCTCTTCAAAGAAAACAAGATCTGCATCCTTAAAAGTCCTCTAAGGGACTTGATTGTCAAGGAGGCTCAGGGAGGAGCCTTAGCCGATAATTGTGGCATTAACAAGACTCTTGAGATAGTCAAGGATCATTTTTATTGGCCCAAGATGGATGGGGATATTCATAAGGTGTCCTCAAGATGTAAAATTTGCCACATGGCTAAGAGTCATTTCCATCAAGGTCTTTACACTCCTCTTTCAGTCCCCTTAAGGCCTTGGGATGACATTAGTATGGACATCTTTGTGGCCTTCCAAGAACCCCTTGAGGAAAAGATGCTATCATGGTAGTCATGGATCGATTCTCCAAGATAGCTCACTTCAGTACATGCCACAAGAGCAATGATGCCACCTATATTGAGAAGCTCTTCTTTCAAGAAATTATGAGGCTACATGGTATTCCAAGAACTGTCGTGTCAGATAAGGATACCAAATTTCTATCTCGGCTTTGGAGATTCTTATGGAGACTTGCAGGGACTAAGTTGCTCTTTTGCACTACTTGCAATCCTCAAACCGATGGGCAAATAGAGATGACAAATAGAACTCTCTGAATAGGATTAGGATGTCAAGCTTACTCATGCTGAATTCGCCTATAATAGGATTCCCTCCTATGCTACCTCTCACTCTTCCTCTGAAGTGTGCTATGGTCTTAACCCCCTTACTCCCATTAATCTTATACTTATTCCTCAAGAATCAAGGGTGAGTTTTTAGGCCGAAGCAAGAGCTAAAGAAATGAAGAGGCTATCTGAGCAAGTGAGAGCACAAATTGAAAAGGTGAATTAGTAGTACAAGCAAAAGGCCAACAAGAATCGCCTATACCTTAAATTCAACCGGGTGATCTTGTATGGGAGGAAAGATTCCCCTCAAGAAGGAAGACCAAGCTCATGGCTAAAGGAGATGGCCCATATAAGGTGGTACAAAAGGTGGGAGAGAATGAGAACAAGATTGAACTCCTGAGAGATATACAAGTATCTGCCACCTTTAATGTTGGGGATATCACTCATTATCTTGGAGATGACAAGGAACATGATAAAGATTTGAGAACAAATCCTCTTCCAGGGGGAGGAGTTGATGCACAGTAACTCCCGAGCTTGGGCCTACTCTCAATAGTGAGGGTCATCAACCAAGTCGACCCAATATTGACCCTAGGCCAAGGACTAGGTTCCCCTAGGTCAATATTGACTTAGGACCTTAAGAAGGTCCAAGGAGGATTAAAAAAGGTGGTTGGGCCCAAAGTAGCCCTAAAGTAGCCCTAAATGAAGAGTTAACCATTTAATACTTCCAAAACCACCTTACCAGCTCATTTTTTGTTTCTAGGCAGAATACCTTGCTTTATTTCTAGCTGCATTTTTACCAGGTAAATGAGCTCTAATTTCCCAAATCATAAATGGATAGAAAACTCCAGATGTCTATTTCCTAGCAAGTCTTGAATCGCCTCCAAATTCCAACAAAGGAGAATGTTATGGGCTAAATACTGAGCAAGGGTCGGTCCATGACTGAATGGACATGGTTCTAATTATAGGCTGAATTGCGGGGGTTAAGGCTGTATATTTGGGGATTAATTAGCATGGAATGATTCTTCACACACAACGGAATATTTGACAAGTGGCGGCACCTCATTTGTAGGAGTAAAGCTTACCCATGGCTCTCTAGAAAATGGGAGATGAATCCTAGAAAATATAGCTCATAGTGATTATAATTATCTTAAGCATCTTGATTTATTTTCCTAGGATATTTTATAAGCCTCCTACTGGTCCACTTTTCCCACTAATGTACAGCTAATTTCTCCTCCCATTGGGTATTTATAGACCTAATTACCTCCATAGAAAATCAGATTAAATGAATGATACGAGAGCTTGAAGCATGGTTTTTCTCAAAATCTCAAAATCTTTATGTTTCTTAAGAGAGTGGTGATTTGACTCTTCCCTTTAATCTAATCCTTGGTGCTAAGGCTTTAGAGGGTTAGAGGGTAGGGATGAATTATCTTCTTGCTACTTATTTCAAGCGTTGAATGTTTGCCATTAGAAGCCTTCTCTAATTACTTGGGAACATACTCTCTCTCTATCTCTTTTGGTTCATCTTTGGGGTGATTAATCTTTGACCTCCATTAGGCTCACCAACAAGCATTTTATGGCTTTATTTGGCCAAATGGAATCCTCCATACATCACCCAACCATGCCACTAAATTGATCAATATATTACACCCGTTTTTGACATGATAACAAAGAATAGAGCTATAATAAGGTACTATGCCTCAAATGTCTTCTAGGTAAAACCTACAGCATGGCTATACTACTATCACTTTTGTAGCCTGGAGATGATTTTGAAAGCATTAAATTCTAGGACCTTGTCTTCATCCAATTTGCTGAGCCAAACGGCTCCGAGAAGAGTCATAGCTTCCTCCGCCATAGGTGCATCCCACCTGTTCTTCGTTTGCTATTCCACCACTTCTAACATTCCCCCCTCATCTCTCACTACGTAGCCCAGACCAACCTCCCCTTCCTCTAAAATCATTGCGCAACTATTTATCTTAGCAGGGTTATACTCTTTAAGGAATTGAGACAAACACATTCCTCCCTTTTCATAAACATTTGAGTTGTATTCACGATAAGCTGTCATCTATCTTTGGAACCCAAAAACTATAGTAGGTAGATCACACACCTTCGCATTAAAGACTCTTTGATTCCTCCCTGCCCTATATTGCCCAATACATAACCATTACATCTGAATCCTCTTCTTTTAACAGTTTACCCGTAACCCATTTTCAACCATTCCCCAAAGTCTAAAACTGGTGTGCTTTTAAAATTGCAATTCTTCTATGTTGTCCTTAACTCCTTAAACCTAATTAAAGCATGAAATATGCTCTTAACCTTCTTCCCACACTCGAGGCATTGCCCATCATCCACCAGATGTCGTCGTTTTCAGCTCTGCCTTAACTCTGAGGATATTATTCACCTCCCTCCATGTAAAATGAAGAAGGTAAGCTTTAGTGGCCAATTAAACTCTCCACCCTTGCCAAACACTCCTCTGGGACCATATAAATCCATGCATGATTCAAGGTGCCCTAACTTACCTAGCCAATATGCAGATATGACAGAGCAAAACACCCTCCTTTTCTGGCCACCAGTACAATGTATCCAAAGGCCATCGCGCTCTAAGAAGAATACTCACAATTATCATCGTATCTCTCTCGTCGAACAAATGATGAGGACCTGTGTTGAATTTAGGAGTACTTACCCACAAGAGAGGGGTGAATTGTGGTGTTCGATTT
>NCQT01068412.1:2373-13620 GCA_002740465.1 Stenocereus thurberi
TACTGTGAAGGATAAGCTCATAGGGCCAGAATTTACCTGGATTAAATTTCTGAGTGAGTTAAGGGCAAAATTTTACCCAACTATGGTCCAAAGGCAAAAGGAGAAAGAGTTTATGGAGCTCAAGATGAGTGGCACTATGACTGTGATACAATACGCCAGTAAGTTTATCAAATTATCTAGGTTTGTTCCTGAGTTTGTATCCTCTGAAAGGTTGAAAACGAGGAGGTTTAAAGAGGGTCTAGCCTTCTATATTCAGAATCAGTTAGCTGGACAACCAATTTTGACTTCCCAAGAACTATATGAGCGAGCAGCTGAAGTGGAACGAGTGAAGACAGAGTTGAGAGCACTGAATCCAATCAACCACAAGAGAAAGGGGTTTGGGCGAGAGACTCTGAGTGAGAGTGTGAACCAGAACCAGAAGAAACCTACTCCTGTTTCCTCCAAGAGCCATCTTGTAGGCTTGACAGCACCCTGTGCGAACTGTGGAAGAACAAATCACACCACTCCTGAATGCCACGTTGGCACCAACAAATGCATGTGGCGTGGCAGTCCTGAACACCTTATCGTTGCATGCCCCTGCCGACTAAAAGTTGTAGACAAAGGCGCAGCAAAACCCTTGGCTCCGCTCCACCAGGGACCCCCACCTTCAAGGCCTGTAGTTGCAGGAAGGGCATTTATGATGAACAAAAAGGAAGCTGCTACCTCTGGTACGGTAGTCACTGGATCTCTTTTTAAATTCAAAGCCATTTTGTACATTATTTGATTCGAGTGTCACTCATTCATTTATATCTACCCGATCTGCTATATAATTGAGCCTTGAGAACAGAAGGATGGAAACCAATTATAGAATTAAGCTACCCAACGATTCTGTGATTGAATGCCTCCTCTCTTATAAACTTATCCCTATCATCATTGTTGAAACCACCTTCCCTGTGGATTTGATTGAATTTGATTTGTCTGATTTTGACATCATTTTGGGGATGAATTGGTTGCACACTTATGGAGCCAAATTGACTGTGAACATCTTAAGGTTATCTTGAAAGATGAAAAGGGGAGAAAAGTGTGTTTTTACAGGCAGAGAGAGGCAAAATCCTGTTCTTTGATTTCCGCTATGAAAGCAAGTAAGTTGCTATGCCAGGGGTGTATTGGATATTGGTGTTATGCTATTGACACCCAAACAAATGAAGAGGAAGCAGAGAATATACCTGTAGTTTGTGAATTTGAAGATGTTTTTCCTGAGGTGTTACGAGGACCAACCCCGCAGAGGAAAATTGATTTTGGAATTGAATTAATTCCTGGAGCCCAACCTATTTCTAAAGCCACGTATCATATGACCCCAACTGAGCTTAAGGAACTCAAAAGTTGGCTAGATGAGTTTTTACAGAAGGGCTTTATTAGGCCAAGTGTGTCATCATGGGGTGCCCCAGTGCTATTTGAAGAAGGATGGAACCTTAAGGCTATGCATTGATTATAGGTAGTTGAACAAGATTACCATCAAAAACAAATACCCTCTGCCACGAATAGATGACTTGTTTGATCAACTACAAGGAGCAGGAGTGTTTTCTAAGATTGATTTGAGGTTAGAGTACCATCAACTTAGGATTAAACCTGGCGACATTCCAAAGACAGCGTTTAGGACCAGGTATGGTCACTATGAGTTCACAGTGATGCCTTTTGGTCTCACTAATGCTCATGTAGCCTTTATGGACCTTATAAACAGGCTTTTCAGACCCTACTTAGACAAATTTGTAGTGGCGTTCATAGATGATATCCTTATCTATTCTAAGGACAAGAAAGAACATGCTGATCATTTGCAGACAGTATTGTAAGCTTTGAGGGAGCATCAACTCTATGGCAATTTAAAGAAATGTGAATTTTGGTTGGAGGAAGTGGTATTTTTGGGACAAGTGGTTACAAAAGAAGGAATTAAAGTTGACTCCCAGAAGGTGAAAGCAATCACAGAATGGCCAAGGCCTACCAATGTCACTGAGATTAGAAGCTTTTTGGGTTTAGCAGGTTGCCACCGAAGGCTTATCAAGGACTTTTCGAAAATAGCTTCACCACTGACCAATCTACTAAAGAAAGCGAACAAATTCAAGTGGACTAAAAGATGTGAGCAAGCTTTCTGAGAGCTAAGGCAGTGACTAACTACCGCCCTAATCCTAACGTTACCAATGGAAGGGAAGGAGTATACAGTTTATAGTGACGCTTCGAAGAACGATCTAGGGTGCCTATTGATCCAGGAGGACAAAGTATTAGCTTATGCCTCTCGATAACTCAAACCGTATGAGAAAAACTACCCTGCCTATGACCTGGAGGTAGCAGCCGTGGTCTTTGCATTGAAAATTTAGAGACATTATTTATATGGGGAACCATGCAAGATCTATACTGATCATCAAAGTTTAAAGTATATCTTCACCCAGAAGGAGCTCAATTTGAGGCAACGGCGTTGGCTTAAGTTGCTGAAAGGCTATGATTTGTAGATTTAATATCAGGTGAAGCAAATGTGGTGGCGGATGCCCTGAGTAGGAAGGCGCAACATAGCTCAAACACTGCGGTGATTGCTCAATTGAACCTCTTGAGAGAACTTGAGGACTTTGGAATTCAATTAGTACCCCACAGGCAAACAAATGCTGAATTATCAGCACTTACTATACAGCCTTCCCTAGTGGAAGAAATTCGACTGAACCAAGAAAGTGATCCCGAATTCCAAAGAATAAAGCAAAATTTAGAAAAAGGGAAGTCTCCGGGATTTGTAGTACACGACGATGGGACCCTGCAGTTCCAGAATCGCCTATGTGTGCCCAAAAATGGGGAATTAAGAAAGCAGATCCTGGAAGAGGTTCACAATACTCGTTATTCAGTACATCCAGGAGGCACCAAGATGTACAGAGATTTGAGACACTACTTCTGGTGGAATAATATGAAGAAGGACGTTGCAGAATATTTGGATGAGTGTCTAACTTGCTAAAAAGTTAAAGCGGAGCATCAACATCCTGTGGGTGAACTATAACCCTTAGAAATTCCCACTTGGAAGTGGGATTCGATCTCAATGGACTTTGTTATGGGTTAACTCCTTTCTGCCTCGAAAAAGAATGCTATCTGGGTCATAGTAGATCGACTCACAAAGTCGGCTCATTTCCTGCTAATTAAGGATACTTAGGGAGTTGAAAGACCAGCCCAATTATACGTTAAGGAGATCGTCCATCTGCACGGGATCTCTTTAGACATAGACTCAGATAGGGATCAAAGATTCCAAGCATGTTTCTGGTGAGCGCTTCAAAGCGCCTTTGGGACCAAGCTAAACTTTAGTAGCTCCTATCACCCAAAAGTAGATGGACAAACTGAAAGAGTGAATCAAATTTTGGAGCACATGCTGAGAGCTTGTGTATTGGAGTTCCAAGGGAAGTGGACAGACGACTTACCTTTGGTGGAGTTCTCTTATAACAACAACTATCAGTCCACCATCAAAATGGCCCCATTTGAGGCTTTATATGGGAGAAAATGTAGAACCCCGTTATGCTGGAGTGATTTGGACGAGATACTGATTATAGGTCCTGAAATGATTCAAGACACCACTGAAACAATAAGAAAGATTCGGGAACATATCAGGGTTGCCCAAAGTCGACAAAAAGTTAAGCAGACAAAAGAAGAAGGCCTCTGGAGTTTTAAGTAAGCGATAAAGTTTTTCTAAAAACAACCAGAGGTGTCAAAAGGTTCGGAATACGGGGCAAACTAAGTCCAAGTTACATTGGACCTTATGAAATCATTGAATTGTTTAATCCCATCGCTTATCGTCTAGATCTGCCTGTAGAACTTGAGCACGTGCATAACATGTTTTATATCTCTCAGCTTAGGAAACATATGCCAGATACAGACCATACCATTGTTACTGAAATCACTAAAGATCAAGTATATGAGGAACGTCCTATCCAAATACTAGATCGCAGGATCAAGCAGCTGTGTAACAGGCAGATACCATTGGTCAAAGTACTCTGGATGAACCATACCTCCCAAGAAGCTACTTGGGAAACCGAGGAGGCAATGAAAGTCAAATACCCACATTTATTCGAGGTAATCTTGCATGTTATGGTTAAGTTCATCAGTTTTAAGGATGAAACTTTTTAAAGGGGGAAGACTATAATAGTCCGACCCTAAATCATATTTAAATCATCGTTTTCTTTGTTATTTCAATTGGGAGAATTTAAATGGGCCTCACCTTGCAATTCGAATTTTTGTTTTTGTCAAATTCTGGAGATCGATATTAGGCATTGATATTTATGAATTAAGCGATCTAATTATTTTTCATGATACCACAACCATTTAATCTTGAGTTTTGGAAAAAAATAAATAAATTTGTAAACACACTCGGTTTCAACTCTTTTCCAAACCTGAGCCCGTTTAAGGTCAATTTCGGTCCATTAAGACTTGACTCTCTTTGTTTAGCTAATTACCCTTAGTTAGGCCCTAATTATACTTAGTAAAAAGTAATTTTTTTAAGGATTAATTCACAGCCAAGTATTTATTTTGCAAAGCCTTTGTTTTATACCAAGTAAATTCTAGTCACTTTCTCTCTCCTATTCTCTCCACCTTCTCTCATACCCCACGGCCAGCAGCAGCAACACCACCATTCCATCCACCTTTCAACCACCAAACAGCCACCAAATATCCACCACTCACCACCCCCAACCACCCTCTCACTCCCTCAATCACCAAGGATCATTTATACCTCTTTCTTAAGCACAAAGAAAGTAATTCCTTTCACCTCTTATGCTGATTTTGTTGTTGATTCTTGATCTTGTTGGTTTTGCTTCTTGTTTTAGTTGTTTTAATGTTCGATTATGCTGTTTTTATAGAGTTATGAATCATCTTGGTGATGGATCATGTTGGAGCTGAAGTTGGATGATGCTAAGGTTAGGGTTTTATCTTAATCATGCAAGCTTCATGTTCAAATGTTGGATATTAATTGTTTTATCCTTGATTTTGCTCATCTTTTAATCTATTGAAGTTTATTATGGTGTTTGTGGTGTTTTGAAATGATGGGAATGAGTTCAAGTGACCCTAAGTTAGGGTTTTATCCATGAATGCATGGTGTGGACCAAACTAGTATTAAACTTAAGGTGTGTGTATATGTGACTAGAAAATGAGCTTTATTAGATATGAATATGAAGTGAATTTGAGTGTGGTGTTTTTGTATGATGTTAGGTTGGACCAAAGTGTGTTTGCATGCTTTTAAGGAATGCATGTACTGAGCTTTGACTCACAGTTCGAAATGTTTTTATGTTTTGATTTAGGAAAGTGTTCAGTGAACCGCCCTCAGGCGGGCAGGGCGGCTGAAGGTGATAAGTGATCCAGGACTGTCCATGTGACTAGCGGTATAGGGGTGCTGAGATGCTATCATATCATATTGTGATGTATTTTGGAGTTGTAACAGTGTATTTGGACTGAATTATGTATTTTGGTGTAATTCTTCACATGATTGGAATGTTAGAATCGTTCCTGTATATAACTAAGCGGTTTGAATGGTGTGATTGCCCTTTGAGGATTAACTTTGGTTTTATGGCTAAATTTTCATATTTAAGGGAAGCCTTGTCCTTTTTGGACGGCGGTAACACCCCGTTCATTGGGTTAGCATTTTAAATTGATGAACTTAAGCAAGTGAATGCAAGTCATAAATCATGTACTTTTTGGGGGCGTTACAGATTTGGTATCAGAGCCAGGTTGAAATTTTCTTGAGGAAGGTCGAGTTAGAAATTATAAGGTGAGGACGGTTGTCGTGAGGGGGCTATCGTATATTGCTAGAGTGATATTAGGAGTGTAGTAACGATATTAGAATGCAAGTTGCTTCCATTTGCATGTTCCTTTATTATGGATATGTATGCCTCATATGTATGCATATCATATATGTGTTTTCTTTGTTAGATGGATCCTTATGGCGTTAATATGTTGCCGGGTGGATCTATCATTGCTCACATCGCGCTGCTACCTGCTAGTGTAAAGGCACGTGCACAGGACCTTTACTCTGAGTTCTGCAGTATTACGATCCGTGCACAGAGACTGCTTGGGTCCTTACCCCTGATTGGCCCGTGGGTGGAGTTTAGGCATCATTATCATGACTTTATGATAACAAGGAATCCAGACTTAGACGGGCCTAAGTTTTAAGCCCTGGGGGCTTGGACGACTCTCACTACCGAGTTGTTATTGAGAGAGGAGTTTGAGTTGAGGGGAATTACTATGGAAACTCCTCAGCATGTCTTTCCCCTACATCAAGCCCATCCCCCACCTGCAGCCCCAGCACCAGCATAGGGGCCACCCTCCCTGCCAGCACCCGCACAAGGGCCACCCTTCCCACTCGCACCAGACACCCCACTGATGCCTGATAGCCCTGGGGAGGCTACGTGGTGATAGACCTCCCCGACACCCCAGATTTAGTGGTTATTTGTTCTGGGGATGAGGGTCACCAGGATGAGGAGGATGATCCTGAGGAGGATCAAGACAGTGACGAGGTAGGGATAGAGCAGTAATGGGAAAAAGAGGTGGATGAGTTGATGGTGGAGTTAGAGGAGGAGCATAAGCCACAAGTTCAACAGGAGGTCAATAATATCGAGTTAGAGGTATCTACCAGCAGCTTCGATTCAGGCGAAGAACCTGACAATGAGTCTGACCCAGGCTATGATCCATCTAGGGATCGTTAGGTGGTTCTAGGGGTTGGTGAAGTGGTTTTCATTTTGAGCCCTGTAGGTATATATGGTATGGTTGGATTGGATAGTTATATTTTGTATGGCATCTAACATTGTATATAGTTAGTCCAATCCTCTCCAATCGTGATGACATAGTCCGTATCTCTTTTTGGTCAGGTGACAGATCTGATGTCTAGGGGCTATTTAGTGTTTAGTATTAAGGTAGGAGTTAGAGCTAGTCTTGCTTACTCAGCTAGATGTAATATGCTTTTGTTGCTCATGTATACAAACCAGCAGTTATGTATGTAAGTAAGCCGTTATGAAATGAAATGATGACGCTTTGAGTTATGAAATAATCTTTGAGCCATCTTCTACGTATTGATTAGGCATGCTTATCTTATATGTCTGGAGGTTCAAGTGTCTGAATTGTTTCATTTAATGTATGATCAGAATGTCTGAGTCAGTACAAAATAATATGGAGGTTCATGTAGAGGACAATTTAGAGCAAGGCTAGGGATCGGGTGATCAAGCCTCGTGCTAGGAGCCATAACATGGTGACACGCCACCGTTGCCCTCTGAATTAGCTAGTAACTTAGGAAATCTGAATTACTGGCCAACCTTAGTTGCTGAATTGATGAAACGGATTTCCCAGGTACTTGCTGAAACCCCTATGAAAGAGGATAAATGGGCAGATAGGAGAGCGCGGTGCAACCCTAAAGTTTATGATGGATCTTATGATCCAGTAGTACTAGAGGAATGGATAAGAGGAATAGAGAAGATCTTTACAGTGGAAGAGGTGCCAGAAGGAAAAAAGGTCGACATTGGGACATATTATTTGACCGGTAAAGCTGACATTTAATGGAATACTGTGAAGGATAAGCTCATAGGGCCAGAATTTACCTGGATTAAATATATGAGCGAGTTAATGGCAAAATTTTACCCAGCTGTGGTCCAAAGGTAAAAGGAGAAAGAGTTTATGGAGCTGAAGATGAGTGGCACTATGGCTATGATGTAATACGCCAGTAAGTTTGCCGAATTATCTAGGTTTGTTCCTGAGTTTGTATCCTCTGAAAGGTTGAAAACGAGAAGGTTTGAAGAGGGTTTGGCCTTCTATATTTGGAATCAGTTAGCTGGACAACCAATTTTGACTTACCAAGAACGATATGAGCGAGCAGCTAAAGTAGAATGAGTGAAGACGGAGTTGAGAGCACTGAATCCAATCAACCACAAGAGAAAGGGGTTTGAGCGGGGGACTCCGAGTGAGAGTGTGAACCAGAACCAGAAGAAACCTACTCCTGTTTCCTTTAAGAGTCGTCTTGTAGGCTCGACAGGACCCTGTGCGAAGTGTGGAAGAACAAATCACACCACTCCTGAATGCCACGTTGGCACCAACAAATGCATGTGGCGTGGCAGTCCTGAATACCTCATCACTACATACCCCCGCCGACTAAAAGCTGTAGATAAGGTGGCATCAAAACCCTTGGCTCCGCTCCACCAGGGACCCCCACCTTCAAGGCCTGCAGTTGCAGGAAGGGCATCTGTGATGAACAAAAAGGAAGCTGCTACCTCTAGTACGGTAGTCACTGAAACTCTCCTTTTAAATTCAAAGCCATTTTGTGTATTATTTGATTCAGGTTTCACTCATTCATTTATATCTACCCGACCTGCTATATAATTGAGCCTTGAGAACGGGAGGATGGAAACCAATTATAGAATTAAGCTACCCAACGATTCTGTGATTAAGTGCCCCCTCTCTTATAAACTTGTCCCTATCATCATTGTTGAAACCACCTTCCCTATGGACTTGATTTGTCTGATTTTGACATAATTTTGGGGATGAATTGGTTGCACACTTATAGAGCCCAAATCGATTGTGAAGATCTTAAGGTTATCTTGAAAGATGAAAAGGGAGAAAAGTGTGTTTTTATAGGCAGAGAGAGGCAAAATCCTATTCTTTGATTTCCGCTATGAATGCAAGTAAGTTGCTATGTCAGGGGTGCATTGGATATTGGAGTTATGCTATTGACACCAAATAAAAGAAGAGGAAGCAGAGAATACACCTGTAGTTTGTGAATTTGAAGATATCTTTCCTGAGGAGTTATCAGGACCAACCCCGCAGAGGAAAATTGATTTTGGAATCGAATTAATTCCTAGAGCCCAACCTATTTCTAAAGCCACGAACCGTATGGCCCCAACTGAGCTTAAGGAACTAAAGATTCCGCTAGATGAGTTGTTACAGAAGGGCTTTATTAGGCCAAGTGTGTCACCATGGGGTGGCCCAGTGCTGTTTGTCAAAAAGAAGGATGGAACCTTAAGGCTATTGATTATAGGGAGTTGAACAAGATTACCATCAAAAACAAATACCCTCTGCCATGAATAGATGACTTATTTGATCAACTATAAGGAGCAGGAGTGCTTTCTAAGATTAATTTGAGGTTAGAGTACCATCAACTTAGGATTAAACCTGACGACATTACTAAGACAGCGTTTAGGACCAGGTATGGTCACTATGAGTTCACAGTGATGCCTTTTGGTCTTACTAATGCTCATGTAGCCTTTATGGACCTTATAAACAGGGTTTTTAGGCCCTACTTAGACAAGTTTATAGTAGTGTTCATAGATGATATCCTTATCTATTCTAAGGACAAGAAGGAACATGCTGATCATTTACAGACAGTATTGTAAGCTTTGAGGGAGCATCAACTCTATGGCAAGTTAAAGAAATGTGAATTTTGGTTGGAGGAAGTGGTATTTTTGGGACAAGTGGTTACAAAGGAAGGAACTAAAGTTGACTCCCAGAAGGTGAAAGCAATCACAGAATGGCCAAGGCCTACCAATGTCACTGAGATTAGAAGCTTTCTGGGTTTAGCAGGTTGCTACCGAAGGTTCGTCAAGGACTTTTCGAAAATAGCTTCACCACTGACCAATCTACTAAAGAAAGCGAACAAATTCGAGTGGACCGAAAGATGTGAGAAAGCTTTCTGAGAGCTAAGGCAGTGACTAACTACCTCCCCAATCCTAACGTTACCAATGGAAAGGAAGGAGTATACAGTTTATAGCGACGCTTCGAAGAACGGTCTAGGGTGCCTACTGATGTAGGAGGACAAAGTAGTAGCTTATGCCTCTTGACAACTCAAGCTGTATGAGAAAACCTACCCTACCCATGACCTGGAGTTACAACCGTGGTCTTTACATTAAAAATTTGGAGACATTATTTATATGGGGTACCATGCAAGATCTATACTGATCATCAAAGTTTAAAGTATATCTTCACCCAGAAGGAGCTCAATTTGAGGGAACGACATTGGCTTAAGTTACTGAAAGACTATGATCTGCATAGTCAATATCATCCCGGTGAAATAAATGTGGTGGCGGATGCCCTGAGTAGGAAGGTGCAACATAGCTCAAACACTGTAGTGATTACTCAATTGAACCTCTTGAGAGAACTTGAGGACTTTGGGATTCAATTAGTATCCCACAGGCAAATAAATGCTCAATTATCAGCACTTACTGTATAGTCTTCCCTAGTGGAAGAAATTTGACTGAACCAGGAAAGTGACCCCGAACTCTAAAGAGTAAAGCAAAATTTAAAAAAAGGGAAGTCTTCGGGATTTGTAGTATACGAGGATGGGACCCTGCGGTTCCAGAATCACCTATGTGTGCCCAAAAATGGGGAATTAAGAAAGCAGATCCTGGAAGAGGTTCATAATACTCATTATTCAGTACATCCAGGAGGCACCAAGATGTACAGAGATCTGAGACACTACTTCTGGTGGAATAACATGAAGAAGGACGTTGCAGAATATGTGGATAAGTGTCTGACTTGCTAGAAAGTTAAAGCGGAGCATCAACATCCTGTGGGTGAACTATGACCCTTAGAAATTCGCACTTGGAAGTGGGATTCGATTTCGATGGACTTTGTTATGGGTTTACCCCTTTCTACCTCGAAAAAGAATGCTATCTGGGTCATAGGAGATCGACTCACGAAGTCGACTCATTTCCTGCCAATTAAGGATACTTAGGGAGTTGAAAGACTAGCCCAATTGTATGTTAAGGAGATAGTCCGTATGCACGGGATCCCTTTAGACATAGTCTCAGATAGGGATCAAAGATTCCAAGCATGTTTCTGGCAAGTGCTTCAAAACGCCTATGGGACCAAACTAAACTTCAGTAGCTCCTATCACCCAGAAACAGATGGACAAACTGAAAGAGTGAATCAAATTTTGGAGGACATGCTGAGAGCTTGTGTATTAGAGTTCCAAGTGAAGTAGGAAGATGACTTACCTTTGGTGGAGTTCTCTTATAACAACAACTATCAGTCCACCATCAAAATGGCTCCATTTGAGGCTTCATACGGGAGAAAATGTAGAATCCCATAGTGCTGGAGTGATTTGGACAAGATACTGATTATAGGTCCTGAAATGATTCAAGAGACGCCTCAAATAATAAGAAAGATACGGGAACATATCAGGGTTGCCCAAAGTCGACAAAAAAGTTATGCAGACAAAACAAGAAGGCCTATGATGTTTTAAGTTGGCGATAAAGTTTTTCTGAAAGTTTCACAACC
>NCQT01068420.1:23197-36446 GCA_002740465.1 Stenocereus thurberi
TATAATGACATTGCAAATGGGGTTACATCTTAAACTCAAAATCGGTTGCATAGCAGCATTAGCACATCAAAATTCTTTTGCCTTCACTTAGTGAAAACTCAAAATAATCTTTAGTAGGCATCGGTCATGTGAATGAATCCAAATAGCAAGAGTAAAACATGTATAATCAGAAATCTCAAACTCTTTCCAAAAATCAAACCCATCCACAGATTTTCAAGTTAAGTTTCCTCTTCTTTTTTTTTTTTTTTTTTGCCTTCCCTGCACACCTAAACCTTGCATTGTCCTCAATGTAAAAGACAATAATAAAGCGAGAAATAGAGAAAAGAGCAATACAACGTTACCGCACAAGGAAAGCATTTTCACATAAGCCCAATAATCTAACTCTAAAAGCACCTTCAAAACCACCACTAACCACAATAGCAAAAAATCAAGTGAGCATCGCACTCTAAAAACACAAGCAAACCTTGAACAAAAAGAAAACAAAGGCCGAAGACTGAAACTCACCTAAAAAGATTGGGTTCATCTCCCAACAAGCGCTCAGTTTTATGTTTTTAGCTAGACAAGGCCCCATCCAATAATCATACTAAACAGGCGGTACTAGATTAATGGACTCAATTAAACCAGGCTGAATCACATTGGTGACAGCTGGTTCCAAACGTTGGCTATTGACAGTAAGAACTTGGCCATCTAGAGAATCTAAAATTTGGACCACCCCAGAGAAAGCATTCGTTGGACAACAAAAGGACTATCCCATCTATATCTCAACTTACCAAGAAAAAGTTTAAGCTCATAATTAAAAAGGTAAACCATCTAATTAGGTTCAAAAGATTTACGACAAATCATTTTATCATGAAAAGCTTTTGTTTTAGCTTTATATGTCTTAGCATTCTCATAGGCTTCAGTATACAATTCATCTAATTCATTTAATTGAAGCCTATAGTTAGAATCCGCTTGATTTAGATCAAAATTAAAGCTTTAGTAGCCCAAAAATTACGATGTTCTAGCTCAATGGCAAGTGATGAGCCTTACCAAAAAGAAATCAGTATGGAGACATCCCTATAGGAGTCTTACAAGTAGTAAGATAAGCCTAAAGAGTATCATGCAAAATCAAAGACCAATCCCTCCTATCAAGTCGAACCATTTTCTCATGAGTAGACAACTTAACTTGACCACTGCTCTATGGGTGATACGGGCTAGCTACTTCGTAAATCATAGAATATTTTCTATGCAAAGCCTCAAAAAAAGTAGTGAGAAGAATAACTACCTTCATCACTAATAAGAACTCTAGGGATCCTATATTAAAAGGAAATGCACTATTTTACAAACTTGACCACAAGCTTGTGGTCATTGGTCCTAGTAGCTTTAGCTTCCCCCTACTTTGACGCATAATCAATGGCAACCAATAGGCACACAAAGCTAAAAGATGGGGGGAAAGAGACCCATCAAATCAATATCGCACATATCAAATATCTCAACAATCACAGCAGACAATAGGGGCATCATAACACGGTGGGATAGGGTACCCGTACGTTGACAATGTTTACAAGCAAGATAGAAATCATGAGCATCTCAAAATAGAGTGGGCCAATAAAACCCACTTTCTAGGACCTTAATAGCTATCCTATGACATCCAAAATAACCACCACAAGCATAAGAGTAACAAAAGGTCAAAATCCTATGAATTATGCTCTCAGGGACATACCAAGGAGGCTACAAAACACTTGAACAGGACGATGTTTGAAAAGATAAGGCTCTTCCCAATAGTAATGCTAACTTATGAGAAGAACCTATCTTTCTCAGCTTTGGATGAGTAAGAAGGAGTCTTTTTAGTGGCAAGGTAATTCACAATATGATCAAACCAAGAGAGAGAGGCATGTGACATAGCAAACAGTTGCTCATCGGAAAAATGGTCAGATCTAACTAAGTCATCAGTACTCAATAGAGATTCTAGACAAGTGGTCCATAGCTGAATTTTCACAAGCTTTTCTAACCTTTATCTCAATACAAAATTCTTGGAGCAACAAATCCACCTAATGAGTCTAGATTTGGTATCATTCTTGGCCAACAAATGCTTTAATGCAGCATGATCAGTGTGCACAATTACTTCTTGAACACAAAAGATATGAACAGAATTTATCAAGTGCAAATAGTACAGCTACCAAGTCTTTTAAGTAGTGGAATAATTCTTTTAAGCATCAGTTAGAGTTTCACTAGCACCGTAAATGACATAAGGAATTCTATTTATGCTTTGATCCAAAACAACCCCAATAGAAAAATCCGATGTGCCACATATAATCCCAAAAAGGAGAGAAAAATCAGAGGACTGCACAATAGCGGCTGACACCAACAAAGGTAAAAGCTTTTAAAGAGCTTTCACATAAGACTTATCAAACACAAAAGGCATACATTTGATAAGTAAACGATCATGATCACTTTAGCAAAATCCTTAAAAAATCTCCTATTGATCTAACTTGCTTCACAGAAGAAGGAACAAGCAAATTAAAAATTAAATCAACTTTGGCTTTATCAACCTTATTCTCCTTTTTAGTCACTTTATAACCCCACACAATCCCTTCTTGGACCATGAAATGACTCTTTTCCCAAGTCAAGACAAGATTCACTTCTTCACATTTGTTTACCATAGTGGATAAAGTAGCAAGACGGACATCAAAGGAAGAACGAAAAGCAAGGAAATCATCCATAAACCCTCCATGGAATTATCAGTATAATTAAAAAATATGGTCATCATGCATCTTTGAAATATGAAAGGTGCATTATACAGCACAAAAGGCATCCTTTGGTAACCAAATGTAGCCGATGAACATGTAAAGGTTGTGTTCTCTTGGTCCTCAGTATAGATAGGTATTTGATTATAACCGGAATACCCATATAAGAAACAGTAGAAATTTTGTCCAACTAATTTTTCCTAAATTTGATCAATGAAGATGAGGGAAAATGGTCCTTTCTAGTGAAAGAGTTCAGTTTTCTGTAATTGGTGCTTACCCTCCACCCTATGGTCCATCTAGTAGGCATTAGTTTAACATCATTATTCTTTACATAATTATTCTAGATTTCTTTGGGATCACTTAAAGAGGTTTGACCCATTGAAAATAATGCTTGTATCTAAAAGCTTTAGTACCTCTTTCTGAATAACTTTGTTCATATGGAGGTCCAATCTATGTTGCATTTGCATAAACATTTGGCATTGTCTTTTAAGTGAACTAAGCGCATGCAAATAGTTGGTCTACTCCTTTTCAAATTAGCAACCAACCATGCTTATGATTAGACAAAACACAAATCAATTCTTTCTCTTGATTACAAGAAAAAGGAGAAGATATAGTGACAAGTATGGTCTTTTCTGGGCCTAGATACGCATACTTGATCGAGTCAGGAACATGTTTCAACTCAAGTTTAGTTAGGGAGACAACAGAAGGTGACACAGGAGAACTTGCCAAGGGTGTGAGGGTTTTATAAGAGCACACTGAAGAGGAACTCAAGATGAGGAGTGAAATCTAGAGTAGAATCTATCTCATCTATTGTACTTTCTATGTCAAACAATCTTAAGTCCTCATGGGAAAGACAAGTTCCCATGGGAACATTGCTCAGAATGGCTGGTGGGACCTCTTTATCATTTGGTCAATAAGATTAATAAAGAAGCTTTCAGATTCATATTCAAACATAGGTTCAGAAGAAACTTTACAAATATTAAGCCTAACCCTCATGTTCATAACTGAGACATCCATCACTCCATCCTATAGTTAATGGTATCATTAGCTGGAGCTAGGAAGGGATATCCTAAAATAAGATGAATTTCCTTAGAAGCATGACTGGGGCCCACGTCCAACATAAAAAAATAACAAGAAAGAATCCTTTATCAATTTGAGCCAAGAGATCATTTATTCGCTCTTTAGCAGTCGTAACAGACCCATCAACAAGTTAAAGAGTCCAGTTAAAAGTTTTCAATTCACCCAATCCCAACTCAAAATAAACAGAGTATGGTATCAAATTAACACTAGAACCCAAATTAAAAATTACCCTTTTAATTTTGTAATTATTAATATATGACAAAATAGTAGGAGCACAAGGATCGTTGAACTTAGATAAAGTGTGAAATTTCAAACTCAAGCTTACTTGTTCACTTAGAAAAACCTTTTTAGACTTGTCATCTTGAGATTTTCTTTTTAAAGTGCACATGTCTTTAGGAAAGTTAGTATAAGCAGGGATCTATTTAATTTCTTCCAAAAGGAGAAGATTGACCTTAACTTGCTTAAAGCTCTCTAAAATGTCATCTCTTTGCTTTTATCTTTCTTAGAATGAAATAGTGGATCCAAAACTTGAACGTAAGGAACCTTTTGCTCATATGTAGTAGGGGGGTCAGACATAATAGGGGCATGGGATGCGGCATTCTCTTTCTGAATCTCGAGATCACTCTCAACGGCCTTATGTCTTTCTTCTTAATCATATTCCTCTTCACTCGCTTTGTTATCCACTTTACCACGAAGAACCATTACAACTTTCAATTGCTCAAATTGTTGGCCTTTAGGGTTTTGTATGGGATGACTTGGAAGTTTTCCTTCTTCTCCTTTATTTACAACTAGGGTTAGTTGCCCAAGTTGGGTTTCTAACTTAGCTATAGATTGTGACTGAGAGTTAATAATGTGCATTTTATACTCAATTCCTTTGACCTTAGAATTACCATTTTTTACAACAAAAATCAAGGTTCTAAGAGTGAAAATTACCCTATTTATGTTAGAGCTCCCATGTGGAGGTTGATGAGAAGTAGGAGGGGCATATATCTAGTTTTGGAAACCATAAGGGATAGGTCTGCTAGATTGGGCTTAGGGATTCGCAAAATTTGGAGACCTCCATTGAAAATAAGGATGATTCGTCCAACTATGATTATAAATATTAGAATGTGGATTATTGGATGGGGAAACTCCTTGGGTAACATTTAGTTGTTCAGTCACACAATCAAAGTTATCAACACAAGAACAATCAATAGAAGCATACATGAGACTAGCACGAATCGGGCACACATCGTGCATAGAGGGGGCATTAGACACTTTAGTCATGCACAACAATTGATTAAATTTCTTAAAGTAGCAACTTTACTACAAAGATCAACAGAATGTGAAACGTCACAAATTACCCCTTTACTCCCTAATTATTTAGGCAAATCAAAATGTGAGCAAGTAGAATACAAGTGTGAATTTTCACTTAAATGTTCAAATAATTTCCAAGCTTGTCCAGATGTTTTATACAAGAAACTACCACCACAAGACGCATCAGCCATCTGCTTGTTGTGCTTATCTAAGCCAGAATAAAACTCTGGACGAGTTGCCACATAGGGACCTCATGGTGAGGACAATGTCTCAACAACTTTTTAAACCTTTCCCAAATTTCATGCAGTTGTTCATTCTTATGTTTTGTGAAAATGGTTATAGCATGTCTTAAAACAATTAATTTACCAGTACAGAAAAACTTTTTAAAGAATTCCTTTTACATTTGATCTCAAGTGATGATATTTGTCTTAGTATCTAGCTAAGCTTTGGCTTCATCTTTCAAAAAGAAGGGAAAAGATGGAAAGAAAGAGCATCACTATAGACATTATTTAAGAAGGCGGTAGAACGTATCCCTATAAATGTATCAGCATGATTGAAAGGAATTTTTATACCCTAGCCATGAAATGACGGAACCATTTCAGTGGGGGAATGTTTAATCTCAAATGTCCCTATAGCAATCGGCATATGGGTACTTGTAGGCGAATCATAAATGGTGGGAGTGGAATACTCTAGAAGTTGCTTAGGTGCGATTTGCTCTTCCACCATCTTTTTCGTAGATTTATGTTTCTTAGATCTTATCCTACTAAGAAAACATTATATTTCAGG
Organism: Stenocereus thurberi; assembly: GCA_002740465.1. NCBI lineage: Eukaryota > Viridiplantae > Streptophyta > Magnoliopsida > Caryophyllales > Cactaceae > Stenocereus > Stenocereus thurberi. Next base: position 29,086 of record NCQT01068420.1, read on the forward strand.
ATTATATTCTTCAAGATCTATGAATAAAGAATGTCTATCATACATATAGCCCACAATCAATCAAGAGAATAGTTTGAAATCACCATCATAATAACCATAAAACAAAATGAAAAGAAAAGAAAAAATAAAAAAAAGAAAATACAGGAAACATCCAAGGAAAAAAAATTAAATAAAACAAAAGAACGGAGAATAAACGAAATATAACAAAGGGGGATTGAACACCAAAGAGACATAATTGAAATAAATAGAATAAACAAAATAAAAAATTGTTAGATTAGGAGGGACTAGTGAATAAAATAAAAAAATAATGAACAATAATCCAAAAAATAAAAGGATGGGGGTTGAGAGGAAGAGGGAGCAAATACAAATAAATAAATAAATAAATAAGAACAAAAGGAAAACACAATTAAAAATCACTAATAGTTCCCTGACAACTGCGCCAAAAATTTGGATTTTAGGCTTAGTTTTAAAACTATTTTTACTAGCAAGTGCACAAGTTCAATTGTAAACTAGCAAGTCTAGGATGTACATCTCATGAGGAATAATAGTAATTTTAAATTTAGCTTTCCCAATTAAAAAGAATAATTCAAGGGAGAAGTTCAATTGTCAATTTAAATTAAAGAAACGAAAAAAGTGAATGAGTCAAGAAAAGAGAGAGAAATACGAATTAGAGAATGATCTAGGACTTTGGACTTCACCAATGATACAAATATTGAATTACTAACTCAAATGGAGGTCCAATTAGTCTCATATTCAACCTAAGCTACAAGCATTAGGCTGTCAATAAGAAAGATGAATTATAATTATCAAATGATATTATTTATCTAGTGGTTAGCATGAATTATTCTTTTTTGGTATAACTCCTCTAATTTCTAGCATCAAATATTCAACTAGAATAATTGTAATTTTAAGTGCAATTGCATAATATCATATTAGCTTACAAGGTCTAATACATGATTGAGATAACAAATTAAACTATTGAAATCAACATGAATAAACAATAGCAATAATATGCATACATAAGCTAGGATTAAGTATAAACTCAAAATTACGTAACATAAGAGCTAGAAATAACTCAAAAGAAATTAGTAATTAATATTATCAAACAAAGATCTATCTTAATCCTAGATGAGCAACTTAGCCGACCATACTTTACGAAAAACACCATTGAAGCTGGTCCAAACATACTCCCAATTAGGGGTATATTTTACTTCCTTTGTCCAAACCTTGGTGCTCCATTACACAAAATATAATTAAGCACAACCTTTCTAATTTGACTCACAAATGAGCTAAGAAGAAGAGGAAAAAAATAGCTAATGAAGCTTATTTTCTACAGAACTCCTCAACCCAAATGGTTGTCCTACAAAGACTCTCTAAAAATATTGAACAACGGAAGATGATAAAAGGGAAGAATGCTTGGATTAGTGATTGATGATTTTGCACTAGTCTTGACGTCCTTCAATATGAGTTCACACCCCTCTTACAACCCTAAATTTATGAGAAAAATTAATTTAAATGCATTCTTTAGTTGTTATAATGTTGACTTCCAAGAGAAAATGCTAGTTTTTAGCTAAAAAATATTCTTAATTAACTACATTTGATTAGGTTAGCAACTAAAAATTGACTCATGTGAAAATTCTCAAACCTAGGCATATAAGGGACAAATGTGAGGCGCTTAGGCCGTAGGCATGTGGACCGTAGGGGATAGGCCTGATGAATGTCATATTTACATGAAACGCTTACATGATTAGGAGTCATTTTAAGGGATTAATACGGTTAATGGTATGATTTACCCCTTATTCTACTATTATGCTTAGTTTCGCTTGTTTGAGAAGTGTTTGCAGATTTTAACCTTGTGACCCTAAAGCATGCAAGTAGAATTACGATTTTAAGGCCTTGTGGATCAAAGAAGATAGCACGAGAGGCTCAAAGGCACATAACATGGTGCACTGTAGTTTGTACCATGGTCCAGAAGGTTCTAGGAGGAAGCAATAGGTAAATCAAGCGAGAAAGACACTGGCAGTATGCACCATGGTCTGGCTATGGTGGGGACCATAGTCAAACCATGGTGGCCACTGGTCCTGCGAATATGCTAGTTTTCTTCACGACTTTTCGTGTTTCAAATGTTTTGGACATTGTAGCTTTGATTTTTATGATAAAAGCATGGTTTTAATGCCTTCCTCTGCCATCTGCTCCATTCCATCGTAATCCATCACCTAGGTTAGATTTTACATTAGATTATAGGCGCAGAGAGTGAATTGAAGTGGAGATCTTGCAAAGACTCCATACTAGGATTGTAATCGACGGATTCAATCGTTTTCTTTGGTTGGGCATTTCTCTTCTCTTCTCTTCTTTTCTCTTTTCTCATTTTGGGATTTAAGTTTTGTAATTTGGATTTGCTTTTGTTGTTTTGAACTTGAATTTATGCAAATACTTGTTAATTTGCCCAATCTAATTAGAAGGCGAATGCTTTTCAAAAAAGTATGAGACTAGCAGTTGGATATCAAACTTGATCATCCCCTAAGAACAATAAAACACAACATACAAGCACATGAAATTGACTGGAGCTAAAACCGGTATAACCTCACTTGTGGGAAACGTAGATCACTCTCGCATATATGTTTGAAATATATCTTAGGTTCGTCAATACTTATTCCAGAGATGCAATTTACCATATGCTTACCAAGACTCTCAAATTCTCCACCATTAAGAATGCAACCTGCATATGACAATCAAGAAGCCTTTACATGGGTCGTAACATGGGCTAATGGGTTAAGGGGAAGGAGTGGACTACTGAGCTTGGGTGATATGGAGCCATTTGGCCAAGTAACTATGGAGCAACCAACAAGGCACCAAGTAATCGTAAAGTTCACCAACACCTCAAATCCTAACAATACAATGAACTTCCCCTACTAGTCAAATAGGAAGGGAGTCAACGAAGAAAGGAACTCAAATAATTTACATATCCAATGCCAATCACTTATGTCCTTTTTTTCCTTTTTTTCCTTTATTTTCTTTATTTTTAACTTGTTTTTTTTTCTCTTTTGGGAAACGAAATGAGAATGTCAATTACTGAAAGGCATATGATCAATAATTGTCAACTCACATCCTAATCTATATACAGATATACAACTCAAATAAGAGGGGAACTAAACCAAATGCTCAATGCCATCAACTCCGTAACAAATCTATGTATTAAAGTCACCTTAAACTCAATTACTCCCAAAACTCTCACCATATAAATGAAAAGTAATTCTCCATAGACTTACTTTAAATGTAAGAATATGAGTATATAGCCAAGGGCTAATGTGAAGTGGTCACAACAAGGAAAGCATCAAAGCTCAAAGAGGCTAGCAAAGGGGATAAACATGTCACACAGGGCTAGGGTACTTGGCTATGCGGCTAAAATGACCAAAGCAAACATGCCTCTATCATATCATCAACTGTGCACATGCTAATGTGATTTCGAACAATAATCAAGATAAGTTCTAGAGATGCAATATGAAAAAGCCATACACATGAAACCCAAAAAAAAAAAAACCATGAGATTACATATTATGAAGTAGTCCAAATAAGGTTCATAATCTCACGAGATATCTATCATAGTCTTTCCTAGCTTATAAAATAGAGCACATGTATCAACGATAGTGCTAAAGACTCAAAGGGGACAATAAAATTCTCAATCCAGACATGGGCCAAAATAAGAGACATTCACAAATCCTTCAAAAATAGTTGGCACCAAAGGGATTATACATCAAAAGTCAATCAAGCTCATGAAGACCATCATACCTAGCAAAGCATTATCGAAGGTATCATAATTCCATCAGCACCATTCTTACATGCAATCCTATATACAAACCTAAATACAACTAAATGCAACATACTGGTGCAAACAAGAAGAAACCTAAAACTACATGCTTTAACTTGTATGCAAATTAAAAACCAAAATCGAAAATATAAAATTACGTATCGCTTTTCTTAGACAAATAATTATTCAAAGGAAAGAATTATTGAAAGGAAATAAATGAGGAGAATGGAAAGGGAAAACAAAATAGAAAAATCTCACCAGGTTAGATGCTGGTTGAACCTAAGCTAAGACCTCTAATAGCCATGGCACATATAGCACCATCCACTCCATTATATGCTTAAGATTTTGCTCTCATATCAGAAATTGTCAATGCGTGCAGAAGCTTGTCAGATGTCACAACATGGGGTTCACAAGTATAGCAGTAAGGAAGGAACAATATAATCATAGCAATTAAAGTTAGCACCCTTTTTAGCAAAATAATTGCCTTAGAAAAATCAGGAAAGAAATCAAAGAAAGCATTCCATATGATTTTGTTAGGCTCATCCACTAGGTACATATAATATGGATCAAGGGCAACATTATACCCACCAAAGCAACCTAGGCGCACAAAATTATTAACATTCCCACAAGCATACCATACATGTTGTGCACATAGCCCTAATCAATATTATTATCACAAATTATAGGATTATCAATGCCCATATTAAGATAATACTCAAAGGAAGAAGAGGGTAGTGAAGAAAGAGGGGAAGCATATGAATTATAAAGGGTATTAGGGGAGAATACTTATAATTTGAATAAAGGCTAGGAGATGCCTCATGCATAAATGCACCACATGACCCTTCCAAAGGAATCTCAACTAGATCATGCACCGCATCAAAAATATCTTTTGATTCAAAAGATGCATCAACAACACCAATTATAGAAACAAACCCAAACGGCTCTCCAACCTCGAGCCCCATGCATTTAGCTAAAGGAAATGATGAATCAGGTAAGGTAATGACAACTTAGTATTGTCATTGGTTGATGCGAGTTAGATTTTGCATAATATGCATAATAAGGATATGAATTAATATTATGGTCAGAAGGATGACACATATCACACCAAAAAGGGACATAATAAGATTTAGCATAGAATGCACTAGGATCATGAATAGAATATCCATAGACACTATTAGCCTTCTTAAGTTCAATTAAATCCCAAGTAATCCACTGAAGCAAATACCATGCTCATCCACACTTTTATGAAGAAAACCCTAATATTCCTAAAGAGCACAAGTTTTACTATTTATATCCTCATCAAGACTGTCTAAAATTTATTAACCCACACAATAGCCACATCGAGCAAGAAAAACATGTAAACACTTAAAATACTTCCAAAATAATTTATGCTCGAGTTGTGAGAAGTGGAGAATTGCCATTGTTTTGTTAGGATTTTTTAATTTTCAATTTCCTAGGGTTTTTTCTTTCAAAGACAAGCAAAATACGTAGAAAACCTATCAAGAAAAACCCAATATTCAACATTAGTCCCCAACAACAGCACAAAAAACTTTATAGGTCTGCCACAGCATGATGGTGTTTTAGCAAATCAACATCGTCTACCACAAGGACTAGCTTAATCTACTAGTCATTATTCCCTCAAAGTAAGTTAAGCAGATCAAAATTTAAGATTGAGAATAAATTACCCAACTATCTAATATAATGAATAAATAATTAAGGAATTAAACAAAATAAGCAATCCCTTAATCTATGCATCAATCAAGCACTTCTTCCTCAATTTGTTATTTTAAAATTGATAACCAAAGTATTACAACCCTCTTTCAAGGTGAATTCAAATACCTAAATCTAACCAATTGTCATCTCTCAAGGCACTTAACTCATTTAGGTTTATTAAGCATGTGATTATCAAATTAGTAGCTTATCCACTAGTGTAACTTTCTTAATGCTCCATACAATCAAGTCAAATACTAGGGTTCTAATATCGAATTTAATCTTTTAGTTCTTCACCAATTCCCAAAACATGCAACAAAGCTATCAGATTTCTTACAAGAAAAAAACATTTAGGATTCAATGAAATAAGTCAATAGATTCCAAAATACCTAGGAGGTCAACAATTTTGAAATATCTTGTACACTATATAGGGTTGCCATTTATTGATATTTTTGCCTATGGTGTGCTATGAGTTGACTAGCCTAATGACATTGTTGTGTTTTTCTTTTAAATAATTGATGCATCACCCTTTGTCGGTTTGTCTTGACTGTAGCTTTGCTTAGGGACAAGTACAGGTTTAAGCATAGGGGAATGATGAATGTCACATTTGTATGGAATATTTACATGTAGGATTTATTAGGAGATTAATATGCTAGGAGTTATTAGGGGATTAATATGCTTAATAGTATGATTTATGACCCTCTTTTTACTATTATGCTTGGTTTTGCCTATTTGAGAAGTGTTTATAGATGTAGGCCACGCGAGCCAAAAGCATGTGAGTAGCATGGTCTAGAAGGTCCTTGGAAGAAGCTGGAGGTGATCAAGTGAGAATGACATTGGCGGTGAGCACCGTGGTCCGTGCGAGCCCCCACAATGAAATCATGGCAGCCACTGGTCCCATAAATATGCTAGTTTCTTTGTAGCTTTTTGTGTGCCAGGCATTTTGGACGTGAGTAGCTTTGATTTCTATGATAATAGCTTGCTTTTACTGCCTTTCTTAGCCATCTATCCCATTCCAGCATAATCCACCATCTAGGTCAGGTTTTAGATTAGATTAGATGACGAGAAATTGAATTAAAGTGCAAATCTTACAAGGATTCCGTGCCGGCGTTGCAATGAATGGATTCAAGCGCCTTATTTGATTGAGCATTTCTCTTCTCTTCTTTTCTCTTTTTTCTCATTTTGAGATTTATGTTTTGTAATTTGGATTAGCTTTTGGTGTTTTGAACTTAGATTTATGCAAGTGCGTGTTATTTTACCTAAGCTTGTGTTGATCTCCTTGGTTTTGGAATCTATTGATTTGTTTTATGGAATACTAAATGTTTATTGTCTTGTGAGAAATCTAATCACTTAGTTAGATGCTTTGGGTACTGCTGAAAAACTAAAAGGTGAAATTTGGTACTGGAACCCTAGGATTTGACTTGACTGTGTGGAGTCTTGATAAAGTTGCACCAATTGAGAAGCCACTGATTTGATAATCGCATGCTTAATGAATCTAAATGAATCGAGAGTCCTTGAGAGATGATAATTGGTTAGATTTAGGTATTTCACTTCAGCTTAAAAGAAGGATGTGATACTTCAATTATTGATTTTAAAACAACCAATTGAGGAAAAAGTGTTTGATTAATACATAGATTGAGAGATTGCTTGTTCTGTTTAATTCCTTCATTATCTATGCAATAGATTATGTAGTAGATTAATTTAATTTCAATCAGAAATTTTGATCTACTTAGCTTATCTTGAGGGAATAAAGATTAGTAAATTGATCTTGTCCTTATGGGAGATGACCTTGATTTGCTACAACGCCACCGTGCATTTTCAGCCCTGTTAGGGCCCAAACGAA
>NCQT01068477.1:0-14548 GCA_002740465.1 Stenocereus thurberi
TGGGGTTCATTACTGGTAACGTCAATGAACCTATGCAATATTAGAGTAGCCGCTCCCCACACATAAACATCGCAGAAACAGGGGAAAAAACGAACAAAAGTTCACAAATCTTGAACCTACTATAACTTAACATTTGGACCCTACCAGGTTTGCTACGTTAGTTAGCCCGGAGACTCGCATGTGATGGAGGGAAACTCCTACCATTATCCAGGAATTCCACTTGAATAGGGGTCATGTCATCTGTATTTAGTGCCCATCGTCCCTGCGATAACTTCAATGTCCTACCCAACCTTCCACTTCTATCTGCATTGAATTCTATTGTAATAAAGTTTTCATTAACTTACAGGAAAAGTAACTATCCGCAATAACCCCTATAGCAACTTAGACCAGCTACATTCAATGGCTAACCCTGGCTAAGAAGCAGCTGATGTTGAGATAGTTTGCCACTATGGTGACCTAGTTAGCATTATTTCTGCTGATTAGAACTGCTAAAGGCACACAGTTTGCCACAAGGTATGATGTCCACATATCACCAACTACATTTACTTCATCACTGGTTGGCCTTTCTATACCCTTGCTACATAAACCAAACACTTCATTTAATGCACACTACTATTTATTTTAAAGTTTGTGAAGCCACTTCTAGTGGATTAATCATCTCCTGATAAGAGCTGAGGAGGTTTCGGTGCACAGACTTGAAGCAAAGGAGGTTTCTTTGCAAAGACTTGAAGCAACCAATAGAGCCCTGAAGGCTGATGCTATGATGGCGACTGCAACTCTACGTTGGTATGGTAAACTAGAGTTGTTATATAAGGCACAACTGAAGCCGCTATTAGAGGGTAACTTATATAGATGTCCCTATTCATCACTGCCTCTATGGCCTACATTATCCAACTAGCTTCCATCTTGAACCAATGCAATGGGCGACTAATTTTTGGGTGGCGTACATTACCTTCATTACTTATGCTTAATGTACTTTTAGGTATATAATGTACTTATATGGCTATGCAAGCTCATATAGAACCTATGGAGTTCATCACTTCGATAAGCTACTTTACGGTATGTGGTACATTTGGGTTTACATCACTAGGACATAAGCACGCTATTTGCATTAATGTTAACTAAGTCAATGGCAATTTGCAACCAGATTCGTCCAATATGTGACATTTGGGTTGTTTCTTATCATTTCCCATCCTTTTCTTGTAACACCCCAGCCCCTATGGCCAGGAGCGTTACGTTTTCTTACTTCCTACTTAACTTCTGGGATGAAACGGATAGAGTTTCCCCTGAAAACCAACCATTTTCTAGCTAAAGACCATATAACAAATCCCTACAATCAACGAAAGTGTATAGAACTCTAAATAAGCTCAACGACTACACGTCGGAGTTCATAACTCAACAAGCAACTTGCTCGGAGTACATTAAATAATATAGTTCATTAGTAAAGAAGAAAGGGAAGATACAATTCAACGGTTCACACAACCGGAGTACTAGGTTTTAAATCCAAAATATAGGCAACATCAGCTAAAAAGTCAATTGGCTAATCAGATGGTTGACTCATATGACCATATAGAGCGACCCTTAAACAATGTGCATTACATGAACTCAAGTACTTGGTTTGCATACATTTACAAGTCTAGGGATAGAACACAGTACATCGTTTACTACATAAGTATGTTCCTATGCATGCTCACACGACACCTTTTCAAACATGACTTGGACGATCGTAGTTCCCATTTTGGCATATATATAAAATCGACTTCACCTGTCATAAAGAAATCCTGTGAAAAGGGGGCAAAAGTAATGGGATGAACAACCACACGCTTAGTGAGTATTCTCCGACTCCTTAAAACCAAAACAGTTACAGGTAATAATACCAATAATAGTCACATATCACGCGTTCATATTTCACTATCATATTAGGCAATCATAGTCCCCAAGGAAGGATCACTATCCATAAACTTCACTTTAGCCACTTAAACTCACTTTTAGGTTCCTAAATAACCAAACCTCTTAAAAACAAACACTCAAAACACATAAGCATGCAACAAGGGCTAAGCACAAAACTTTCCTTCATAGGTTATGTGATATAACACGTGATTTGTGTCTTGTCTATCCAATTCACTCACATGAGATGCTTGAACATATGGAGTAGAGATTACCAAGGAGCTTTGTTTCACAAAACATGCACATTCAAACTCATATGCTCGATGCATTATAAGAATATGGCCATATATTACTTGAAATCGCATTCACTGTGCTTAGGAACCTTTTTCATTAGGCATTCATAGAAATTTTCCTTTCTTTCCTTGAAAACACTTTCCATAACCTCTTGAGGTTTACATTCTTTAAAATGAATTTCTTTCGTATTGGTCTCTATAAGGACCCTTATAAGCTTTTCACATTTCATTTAACATGGCCTCTTAATGGCCCTTAAATCTTTCTTTTTCCTGAAATACTTAAAATGGCAAAATGCCAACTGTTTTGCTTTGTTTATTAGGAAAATACTTCTAGCATAAGATCATTACAAGGTGCTGATTGGGTGAGATCTATTCTCAACCCCATAGTGAGACCTAACGCTCACGCTTAAGCTCTTACCCCTGGGATGGATACATATAACATATTAGACCCTTGTCAGGGTCTTCCAGGATTTTCTAGTACCATGAGTTATTCTTTAGGCTAACATCATTCACATCATATTGTCCAAAGCACATTATCTTAGCCAATTTAAAGTATATGGTCATAACGGCTAATAAGTTTACTGCCTTTCACAGCGAAATCCATTTTCATACATCGCACTCTCTTTTTATTTAAATTTGTTAGGGATTCTCCTGTTCTAGCAGGTTCACTCCAAAAACTGCATTTGTATAGTTAAAATAGGCCATTGATCGCTAATAGTTATGGCTACTATTAGTTATAAGCATGAAAACCGTCTTTTTCAAACTCACCCTCACTCGTAAGATGAAACTTAATGACATAAAGGGAATGGGGTTTGCACGTGACACATTCAATCACTTCATAATCAACTCAGCAGAATAAGCCACATATGACCTCACAATCCACACAATTGCTGTTAAACACAACCCAGGCTCCCTCCTTACACAACACCAACAACAAAGAACCTCAAAAGTCTCATTAGTTTAACCTCAAACCATCTGACTACCAACTCAATTTTCAATTTCATAAGCATAGCATAGCATCATAAAAGTCAAAAAGAATGGCATAACAGCAACATATAACTTACCAAGCAATCTAACATCCCTTCTGTGGCGCATTACAGCATTTATAAACGTATATAGTTTATTAACATAAATAAGGCCCCTAACGGCCCGAAAATGAACAAGGCATGAAACTAACTTGCATACAGTGATCACAATTAAGGAGTAAACACGCTCATTCTAAGACATTTTCAAAAGCGAATCCGAGCACATTTAAGGCCTTTCGAGTTTATTTAATTTAATTAGGATCATTGGGTTATCTCGAGGTCTTTTCAACATGAATTAACAGGATTAGCACTCAACGATTTAATGCATTCCTTGGTCATTTCAAGGGTCTTTCACAAAAATGAATCACTGACCGAACATGCATCATTTCAAAACGTTCACAGATTATTTTGAAGTATTCGTATATTATTTCGAAGCTACTTATAAGCATGTATTAACTAAACTAACATATATCGATCTGAAGCCATTTTCAAGCGTTAATTCACTAAACTAACCTATATCGATTTGAAGCATTATTATGTTATTTCGAAGTTACTTTCAAGCATGAATTAACTAAACTTAACATTCATCTATTGGAAACAATTCTTAGATTCTTTCGAAGCCAATTTCAAGCATGAATTAACTAAATTAACAGGCATCGATTTAAAGTGTGGTTAGGTCATTTCAAAGCTACTTTTAAACACGAACTAAGCAAATTAACATGCATAATCTAGGCCTAAATTCGATCAAACATGTTAAGCTATACATGCACGTATATTCAATCGAACTAACATGCATAATCACTTAACAATTTCTTTCAGCCTAATCAACCTTAAACTAACATGCATCTCGTCTTAGGGGTTAAAATGTTTTGAAATTACTAATACTTAGGAGGCGAGAAACACCCACCTCGATTATAAGCTTAAGGTTCGCTCGAGGGCTGCTGGGCTCGGCTTTGAGTGCTGGAAAAACCTGATTCCTTGACCCTTGCTTGCTGACCGCTCGATCGGACCCCAACCCATGCCCAGATTACATGAATGGATTCCAAAACCTCTGACCCTCACTCACTGACTTGAATTGGTGATGGGCATTCGATGCAGCAGATTCAGTCCCAAATTATAGAAGAATTAAGTAACTATAAGCTAGATTTCAAGGCCATATTCGAGTGGGTGTTTGACACCCTGAATTCTCTACCCAAACCATCAAAGTTGTGGCAAAACCTTCAAATGTTTGGTTAGAATTTGCAACGGTTGGCTTATTTGATGATAGGGGTGAAATTTGAGGATTTCTGAGCTCGGTTGAGGCGAAAATTGGGGGTTTTGGGGGCTTGTTAGTGGCGCATGGTGGAGGAGGATATGAGGGAGAAGAGCAGAGAAGAGAGAGAGAGAGAGAGAGAATGTCTGGGGGATCGCGTGAAGGAAGAAAAAGGGGAGAGGGAGGTGGTCTCACACATAATTACTAAAATGCCGCTCCCTCTCTCTTTCTTTTTATTTTTGTTCCAAATTACTTAAGAATTGGTACCACTAGCCTAATTCGTAACCCGAACTCTAAACCCAATCGCTAAGAAGACCTTTCCTCGATTACTCACTCCTAATTATATCTAGGTTCGATTTAACAACTAGCGAAATGAATTCTAAGGTTGACAACCTAATCGTATTCGAGTTCCTATTCGATTTAGTACTCATTAATAATCGATATTAATGCTTACTAAAAATTATCGAAAGATTCTCAAAACTAATAATAATATCAATAGTGATAAAAAATATTCTTTTTAATAAAATTACCATTCATGTAATCTCATCAGGAATAATTTAACCTATATAGTTAATAAAATATGATTTTATAACATAAAAAGTGAGACAATCAGCTTAACATAAGATAATGAACACAGGCGTTAACATTTGTACACATAAATTCCAACTATAATTTAAACTTCAATGTATGCGTGTTGTTTAGCTCCGACGTACTCACGTTTTGAAATTAATAAAACAAAAACTGGTTCGCCAAACATTTCATAACTTGGTTAATAACCCAACCCTGGCTAATGTTCATCCTTGGTTGTACACCCATATGTACTAGGGTATTGTAATTGTAACCCGTCCATTACATCAGTACATCCATGTAAGTGCATTACTTTGCAAACCCTCCACCATATGAAATGGCATGTGATGGAAGGGCTGACAACCTCCCATTGTAGGGGGAAATTATATATACTTTAAATATGTTGTACATTCTGTGTTGTACATTCTGGGTTATACACACATATGTACTAGGATATTTGTTGCTATCTCGTCAATAACTATAGTACATCCTTGGTTAACTGCGCAAACTAACTATAGTGGAACACATGTGGGGAAAGGGCTGACAATGACCCCTTTCATGGGTAAATGGTGTTTTGGGCAGTGGCAACTAAGTCAAACACACACTAATTCACAAAGCACTTACCAAGTTCCCTCGTAACTTGACAATTACATATGTATTTCCTAGGTTATACACAAGTATGTACTAGGTTAGCAGCCCAAGGACCATGCTACATCGATGGTTGCTGCAGTACTTTGCAAACCAACTATAGTGCATCAAATGTAGTGGAAGGGTTGAGAATGACCCCTTCCATCGGGAAATGATCTTCTTGGCGATGGCAAATAAGTCAAACACACACTAATTCACGAAGTACATACCAACTTCCCTAGTAACCCAATTGTCCGGTAAGTATATCCTGGGTCATACACACATATGTACTGGGATAGCTGTTGCTAACCCGTATTTATCCAGATCACTTTCATGGTAACCGCAGTCCATCCAAGCCGACCACAGTCCATGACATGTCCAGTAAGGCCAGACAATGTCCAATTGCATTCATAGTTTGTACATAGGAAAAATGTTGTTGTACGTAATCAGAATGTTGCCACATTAGCACCTCAAATGTTAATCCCCTAAAAATAGCGTGCATTCCTTCAATGTACCCAGTATACTACAGTAGCATGCAAACACATGAAAACCTAAACTAAGGACTGAGTAATTCTAAGTAGTATTATAAATGCTCACAGAATACGGTCCATAACAAGCAACGATGTCAATCACAATAGCTCCGACATTAGCTACAACAATGGCCCTACACGCAAGGTAATGGATAATTATGGCAACAAGGGTGAAGTAGGTAGTGTGTTTCATATTACCACAGAAAACATCCATACTTCTTAGTGACCTTGAGAAATTAAGTTTGTCACCACTGAAGAGGCTCAACAAGCATTTCTCTCTATAATGGTGCGCATAATCCTGATCAAATAACTAACCCGCTGCCCTAACTGACACCAGGTCCATAAACGCCATTACGAAGGTTCCATAGTCATAACCACTATAACAACACAACCAATATGGGGGAGAGGAGCGCTGATAATGAGGGGGCCATACTTGTCCTGTTGTGCACAATATGTTATCTCCCATAGCCACTGCAACGCATCTCCTAAAATCGTGGTGCACATCAATGCAAATACAATTGTAACTTTCTGAATGGAGCACTATCATTGATGTTAGTCACAACCAATGACACACAAAAATATGTGCAACACTTGGTATTTAAGTACCAACCCCTAATGTTCAAAGCCATACTATATATTTCTCCAGTTCTGGTTGCATATTTATGGATGCACCGAGACCAAAAGTGTGTGTTTATTGTACATAGTAACAGCCCAGGATAGCTAAATCAACCTTAAGACATCCCACTTCACATATGAAGAATTATGGTTTAACTTATAACATGATGGATCATAGCCTCCCTAAACTTGTCTCGGTTATTCGCTAGCGAGTCATAAACATAGAAATGTCATAACAAACAATCAGCACAGAGCAGTAACTAGTGGCTAGCAATGTCCTCCAACAGTGGCTTGAAAACCTGCACCCATACATAAGATGTTGCATATGGCCATACATGCACATATCTATCTTAGGCATAGTGTAAGGTGACTTACCTATCAAAAGTCAGGGTCAATAGGCTTTCTCACAGTACCTAAGATCCTCCAAGCAACAAGGCCCTTATTCCACAACATGCCCTACATTACCTAATAATGGGTGACATTTTTTATCAATGAATGAAGAAATGAACCACATCAGATCTCTGCCAATCAAATTAGGTAAATTGGAGTAAGGTATGATGACATACAATGGTATGATGCTTCACGAAAACTAACAACCAGCATAAGCTAGGAAACTTGTTCTGTTGACTCTGAAGAACGATGCAGTACATGTCCATTGCAATACAATACAATACCTCCCAGCTGTCTCCCCACTATCGTGCTTGGGAATAACACATATACAACCCTCCATCCATTATCCTGGCATTAAACTCGAATGGCATTCTATAATGTGCTCGTCCTTGCAATCCAACCTCTATAGAATTAGCCAATATGAGATGCAATATAACTGTGTGATACCTTAAACTACATGTTACAATGTCTTATCATTCCTTGCTCTTCGCTCCAACTCTCTTGAATCTACTCCTCAGATTTGTCAACACCTCCACATCAGAAAATGGTGCAGTTACATACCACTTTATTGCCTGCAAAAATGTTATATGTAGTAGGTTACATTACAAGGTGCATACAAAAAGTAAGATTAATGCGCTAACTACTTTATCCCTTGCTCGGATAGAAGAAACATTAAATAGATACTGCCATGGGGTTCAGAAAATAGTTGATGAATGACATATTTGCATGAATTATTTGAGTGTTTGGGAGTCATTTTAGAGAATTAATATGCTTAACTATATGATTTATGCCTTCATTTCTACTATTATGCTTGGTATAGCTTGTTTTGAGAGTTTTTGTAGGTTTTGACTTTTTGACCCAAGTTATGTTAGTAAAATAAAGATTTTTTAGGCCTTGTAGATTAAAGAAAATAGCAAAGAAGCCCAAAGACACCCAACACGGTTAAACCGTGGCCAGAACCATGGTCCAGGGAGATCCGAGAGAAGTAGCAAGTCAAACGAGGGAGAGCCATCAAGACAGAGGGCCATATGGTCTATCCATGGTGGTGCCACGGACTGACTGTGGCCAACCCGCGAGCTTGCTAGGTTTTCTTCGTGGCTATTTGTGTTCCATGCATGTGGCGATTTTGCAGACTTGATTTCAGCCATTAAAAGCCATTTTATTGCCTCATTCATCTCATATTCTATTTCTTCTCTTTAGTTTCATCAATCAAATTAGAATTTAGACTAAGATTAGAGGAAGAGAGAGTGAATTGAAGTAAAGATTTGCAAGGATTTCATGTTGAGTTTGCAATCAACGGATTCAAGCGTGTTATTTGGTTGAGCATTTCTCTTCGCTTCTCTTTTCTCATTTTTGGATTTATGTTTTGTAATTTTGATTATGTTTTGTTGTTTAATTTTGGTCTTATCCAAATACTTGTTAAGTTCTTGATCTTGTGGTAATCTCTTTGAGTATTTTAGAATTATTATATTATTTCATTGGATCCTAGATGTTTATTGTCTTTTGAGGCACTTGATCACTTTTTGGATGTTTTGGTATTGGGTGATGAACTAAAAGTTGAAAATCGATACTAGAACCCTGGAATTTGATTTGATTGTTTGGGATTATAAGAAAGTCACACCAATTGAAAAACCACAAATTTGATAATCGCGTGCTTAATAAACCTAAACAAATCTAGAGCCCTTGAGAAATGGTTATTGTTTAGATTTAGGTGCTTTACTTCATCTTGAAAGAGGTATGTGATACTTTAATTTTTGGTTTTAAAACACTCAGTTGAGGGAAAAGTGCTTGATTGACACATGGATTATGAAGTTGCGTGATTCGTTTAATTCCATGATTATTTATTCTTTAGATTAAATAATTGATTAGTTTAATTTCAAATCTCAAATTTAGATTCACATAGCCTATCTTAAGGGGACAAAGCTCAGTAGAGCAACG
Source organism: Stenocereus thurberi (assembly GCA_002740465.1). Classification (NCBI taxonomy): domain Eukaryota; kingdom Viridiplantae; phylum Streptophyta; class Magnoliopsida; order Caryophyllales; family Cactaceae; genus Stenocereus; species Stenocereus thurberi. The sequence continues at coordinate 9,125 of NCQT01068477.1, forward strand.
TAGTCTTTGTGGAAGATGACCTTGATTTGCTACAATTCCACCGTACGCTTCCAGTCCTATCAATTTTTGGCACCGTTGGTGGGGACTAGTATCGAATATTGGGTTTTTCTCAATATGTTTGACTCAACATTTTGTTTTTCTTTGGAAAAAAAACAAAAAATGAAAATTGACAACTTTGAAGAAAAAAACAATGACAATTTTCTATTTTCCCTAATTCGAGCATGAATTATTTTGGAGGTATTTTAAGCGTTTGCATGCTTTTTTTACTCAATGTAGTTATTGTGTTGGTAAATGGAAAATTTTACACATTCTTGATGAGGGTGTGAATAGTAAAATCCATGCTCTTTTACAGTATTGGGGTTTTCTTATTAAAACTGTTAATAAGGCATGGTATTTGCTTGAGTGGATTGTTTGGGATCCATTTGAGTTTGAGAAGGCTAGTTATATTTCTGGATATTTATTCCTTGATCCTTGTACAGTCTGTGCTAGATCTTATTATGCTCCTTTTTGGTGTAACTTCTGTAATTCGTCTGACCATGAAACTTATTGATGTCCTTATTATGCATGCTATGCTCAACCTGACTTTGCAGCAGCACCTAAGGACAATATTGATGTTGTCCTGACCTTACCTGATTCATCCTTTCCTTTAGCTCAGTGCACGGGGCTCGAGGCGATTGAGCCTTTTGGGGTACTTGATAGGTTTGGCGTTTTTGATGCATGTTTTGAGTCGAAAGATATTTTAGATGAGGTGTATGATCTAGATAAGACTTTTTTAGAGAGGTCACATGATGTGTTTATGCATGGAAAGTCTCCTAGCCCTGGTTGTGCTAATGTTCTCCCTAATCCTCTTGATCATTCCCTGAGTATTATCTTGATATGCCCATTGATAATCTTATTATTTGTGATACTAATGTTGCTATGGGTTATCAGGATAACGTGTTTGATGTGCTTGTTGTGAATGTTGATGATTATATGTTCCTAAATTATTTTAGAGGGTATGATCCCTCAATTGACCCTTATTGTGTATGTCTAGAGAACTTGCCTAGAAAAATCATGCGACCTACATTCTTTAGTCCTTCCTATGATTTTTCTATGGGCTTTGATAAGGTTAAGAGGATACTTGTACTCTTTGCTGTGATTTTGGTTATTGCCTCTTACCTTGTGTTTTCTAAATTGTGGTCCCAGGAGTTTGATAAGTTCCTGCATGCTTTGACGACGTTTGATTTAACGTCGTGATGAAATGGCTGATACTCCATGTGCCCTTTTTGCGAGGATAGCTTAGGTGCACCTAACACCTAACCTGGTGAGATTATTCTCTTTTGTTTCTATTTTCCTTCTTCTCGTTTATTTCCTTTAAATAATATTACTTTATCTAAGCATGGGGGAAGGGTAGTTTTATGTTTTCCATTTTGTTTTTTTTAGTCTGCATATTTGTTAGAGCATATAGTTTTAGGTTTCTTTTTGTTTGCATTAGTCTTTTGCATTTAGTTGCATTTTAAGAATTGCACATAGGATTTCATATAGGGATGATGTGGATTGGTTTGAGATAACCTCCAATGAGGATTCTTTAGGCATGATGGTCTTTATGAGCTTGAGTAACTTTTGATGTGTAATTTCTTTTAGTGCTAAACTCTGTGAAGGTTTGTGAATATTTCTTATTTTGGCCCTTATCTTGATTAAAAATTTTGCTATCCCTTAGAGTCTTAAGCATTAATGTTGGTACATGATAGTCATTTTATGAGGTAATTAAGACTATCATAGACATCCTGTGAGACTTTAAGCCTTATTTGGATCAATTCATCATATTTAATATGTTGCGTCTCTAGAACTTGTCTAGATTCTTATTCAAAACCACATTAGCAACTGCATATTGGATGATATGATTGAGGCATTCTTTGTTGTTGAACATTTTAGTTACATAGCCAAATAGCATATCCTTTGTGTAACATGTTTTTCCCCTTTGCTGGCCTCCTTGAACTATAATCCTTTTCTTGTTGTGAACACTTCATATTAGCCCTTGGCCAACCACATAGTCCTACCTTTACGCCAAGTCTATAGGGCATCGCTTCATGCATGTAGTGGGTGGTTTGGGGGTAATTGAGCTTAAGGTGGCTTTGGTATGCTGGTCTGTTGAGAGATTAATGACATTGAGCATTTACTTTGGTTCCTCTTATTTGGGTTGTGTATATATGTATTCAATTGTGATTTGATAGTTACTAATCCTATGCCTTTCAATAATTGCAATTTTCATTTTATTTCCCAAAAAAACAAAAAGCCAAAAAAAGAAGGAAAAAGAAGAAGAAAACAAAAGTGAATAAATAATTGGCATTAGATATGTAAATAGCTCACATTCTTTCTTTGTCAACTCATTTCCTATTTCATTTATGGGGTATGTTCATCGTATTATTGGGTTGTAGAGAGTTGATAAACTTCAAAGTTGATTGGTGCTTTGATTGGTTGCTCCCTAGTTGCTTTGCTAAATAGCTCCATATTGCCCAAATTGCATTAATCTATTTCTTTCCCTTAACCTTTTAGCCCACGTTACAACCCAAGTAAAGTCTTCTTGATTATTATGTGCACATTGCATTTTTAGTGGTGGAGAATTTAGGAGCCTTGTCAAGCATATGGTAGATTGTATCTTTGGAATAAGACTTGAGTGAACCCATGCCATATTTCAAACACATGCGTGGGAGTGATTCACATTTCCTAAAAGTGAGGTTCTACCAGTCTATTTAGCTCTAATCCATTCCATGCGCTTACGTGACATGCTTTGTGGTTCTTTAAGGGTGATCAAGTTTGATATCATGCTTGTGGTCTCTTATTTTTTTGAAAACCTTCTCCTCCTTGTAATTTTGAAATGACTTGCACGCTATTTGGGGTTGCCATGATTGCTATTCTTGCTTGTGATATGCTATAACTTGTCTACTTTAAGGAGGTTGTTCTGTATTTGAGTCCTAGATGCATCTCCCCTTGTTGGATTTATGTAGTGTTTGCTTCAGGACAAGCAAAGGTTTAAGCATGGAGGAGTGATGAATGACATATTTGCAAGGATTATTTGACTGCTTGGGAGTCACTTGAATTAATATGCTTAATTATATGATTCATGCCCTTATTTATACTATTACGCTTGGTTTTGCTTATTTTGGGAGCTTTTATAGATTTTGAGTTTGTGAGCCAAGTTATGTTAGTAGAATGGAGATTTTTGAGGCCTTGTGGATCAAAGAAGATAGAAAAAAGCGCCCAAAGACACGTAAGTCGGTCAAACTATAGCCAGAACCATAGTCTAGGTAAATCCAAGAGAAGAAGCAAGTCAAAGGAGGGAGAGCCACCAAGATAGAGAGCGCCACGGTCTGTCCGTGGTGGAGGTCACGGTCCATGGTGTTCCCCATAGGCTGGCGTTATTCTCCCCAACTCGCTATTTTTCTTTATAGCTATTTGTGTTTCATGCATGTGGTGATTTTGCAGACTTGGCTTCAGCCACAAAAAGCTATTTTACGGCTTCATTCATCCCATATTCCATTTCCTATCTTCAATTTCATCAAGTAGACTAGAATTTAGATTAAGATTAGAAGACAAAATGAATTGAAGTGAAGATTTACAATGATTTCATGCCGGGTCTGCAATCGACGGATTCAAGCGCGTTATTTGGTTCAGCATTTCTCTTCTCTTTGCTGTTCTCTTCTCTTTTCTTATTGTTGGATTTATGTTTTGTAATTTTGATTATCTTTGGCTGTTTGATTTTGGTTTTAGGCAAATACTAATCAAGTTCTTAATCTAGCGTTAATCTGTTTGCGTATTTTGGAATTATTAGATTGTTTTATTGGATTCTAGATGTTTATTATCTTATGAGAAACTTGATTACTTTCTTGCATATTTTAAGTATTAGATGAAGAACTAAAAGGTGAAAATCGATACTAGAACCCTAGGACTTGACTTAATTGTGCGGGTTCTTGAGAAAGCCACACCAATTGAGAAACTATAAATTTGATAATCGCATGCTTAATGAGCCTAAAAAAATCGAGAGCCCTTGAAAAATGGTGATTGGTTAGATTTAGGTATTTACTTCACCTTAAAAGAGGGATGTGATACTTTAATTGTCGATTTTAAAACAATCAATTGAGGAAAAAGTGCTTGACTGATGCGTGGATTGGGAAGTTGCATGATGTGCTTAATTCTATGATCATTTATTTACTAGTTCAGATAATTGATTAGTTTAATTTCAAATTTTAAATTTAGATTTGCTCAGCCTATCTTAAGGGGATAAAGCCCAGTAGATCAACCTAGTCCTTATGGGAGACGACTTTGACTTGTTACAATGCCATCATGCGCTTGCGGCCCTATCAATGGTCCAATAAGTCCCAATTCCTTCACTAAATCCTTCTTACAGTACCCCTTGTGATACCCTTGTTATTCACGCGGTGCCCTTACCCTAGCGATCGATTTCGGCTGGCTTGACTGTCGATGACAGCTGTATGGATATCCGTAGGGAGACGCATGCATAGGGGCCAGTCTTCGCACTCTTAGCATCATCTTCATCCGCTTGACAACATTAGATGAGTTCTTGTTATACGACTCAAAGCAATCACCTTCATCATGGGCCGTAGGTGTAGACGTCCCTGCGGGCAATAGCTGAACGGGGTCCTCCTGCACCGAAGCAGACCCAGTGCATTCCCTTTCCTCATTCACCTTACCGGCAAGTGTGTAGAGGGTAGCAACTTAACTAGGTCCTACTGCTCCAGCGTGGACCCAGCACACTCCATTTCATTTGTGCTCATACCTGGAGGCGTGTCAGGGGGCACCATGTGTAACGGCTTGAACCTAAGATTCATGTTAATTACTTCAAAGTATTCTAATCATAATTAATCAAGTTGGGGGCCGTATTTCAATTTAGCATTTTATGTTTATGTATATATATTTGTGCATCGCAGATTGAAACAACGACATGGCCGTTATGCTCCTAAATAATTCATTCAAGAGCTAATAAATATTTGAATGCCCTCTTAATAAACATTAGTCTAATTATTAAGGGCTACTTTGAAAAGCGATAATGATAATAACATGCAAATTAATTTAATAGCAATACAACAACAATAAAAAGAGGGCAAGTTATGTATATAAAAAGAGTGAGTTAATAATTAAAAATGAAAATATTTTCTCCCAAATTTACATCCAAAAGATGTAAAATTTAAATTTATTACTTTTAGCCAAAACTACTATGTCAATTATATATATATATATAATGAATGAAAATAAATAAATAAATAAATAATAAAAATAACAGAAGGGGGAGGATAAAGATAGGAAAAGTCCAGAAAAGATTTAGGTGTCAACAAATTAACAGGAAAACAAAAAAAAGGGAAAAAGAATAAATTAAAACTAAAATAACAAAACTAAAACAAAAAAAGATCAAAAATCAGAACCCAA
>NCQT01068518.1:22430-39448 GCA_002740465.1 Stenocereus thurberi
ATTTTAACCCCCCCACGGATGCCCATGAGGTGTTATGCCTATAGAGCAAGAGAAGAGCAGAAATATGGTGCAAGCCAAGAGCACGGTCCCCCACGGACCGTGGTAATCTATGCAACTGTAGCCTCTTTGTTTTTCCCTCGGCTGTGTGACTGAGAACCATCATACTTCTCTATATGTGCCCGTCCCTCAGCAGCAGAACAAGAGAGGAAGAGGATAGTTTTAGTTCATTTTCTTTCTAAAATTTCACTTTTTTTTTTAGTTAGGATTTTTAATTTGTGTTTGCAAGTGAGAAATTCTTGAGTGTGGAGATCGGCTTGGCTTGCGATTTGAAGACTTGGTTGAAGGCTACCTTTATCAACCTCTTCCCTCTCAGATTTCACTGAGTCGTTGGTTAGTTGTTTAATTTTCAATCATGAGTGAGTAATTTATCTTATCTAGAGATTTGTTAGTTTATGAAAGTGTAGTTGGATCATGTTTTAATCAATAGAATTGTGTTTTTGTTTCATGAATGGTTTGATTTTGTTTTATCAAGTGAATATCATGTTGTAAGTGGATTTTTGGCCAAATTTCACTTGCACACCCGAAACAATTGAATGAAGTACTGAAAGATGAAATTTAATTGTTAGACTGCTTGATAAAACCTAGTGTAGTGATGACTCGAAAGAGAGATTTGTATGTTAGGAGGACATAGAAAGGAGTCAAAAATATTGAACTTGGATTAAGATAAATTAGTTTGAAAGAACGACTTTTGCTTAGTTTAGTAAATTTGGTTGATTTCGAAAGAATAGACTAAATTTTGGATAGATTGCAATTCCTCGAAATTATCTGATTAGAGAAAAGTGTACGTCAATCATTTTGATCCAATCACCTTTCTTAGCTACATTAATCCCTAGACGTTTTCTTCTTGATTGAATTTAGAATTAGTTAACTAGAAGTTGTTAAAGCAGATCCTCGAATTAATTGTTGCTCAGCATTTTCTGATAGAAAGGACTCGATAGATTGCTTTGGTCCCTGATGATGATATTTTGTCTATACTACGACACCCGCGCTTTTGCGGGTAGTGGTCAGTGCTTTAGCAAATTATTTGCCCCCTTATTTTCATTTTATACTTGGGTATGCTTCTTTGTTGTACTTTTCAGGTTTTAAGACCTTTTGATCTGATGTTAATGCTTAGATGAATGCAATTTGACTCACCACGAAGGTGCCCTAAAACTATATGCTCATGGGAAGAAGAAAGAAAGAAAGAAGACCAGTCCAGGGTCTACCACAGACCCTCCGTAATTGGTACCATTGACCGTGGTAGGCTCCAAATTGCTGAACTCTTCGTCTTCCTCTGATTGAGTGGTCGAGATTGATCGAGTTTTTCTACTTTAAGGGTTGTTCGGCTGCTTGAAGGGTATCACCCGCTTATTCTATAATATCTCATCTCATTCAAAAGTTCATCATTTGTAATCATTTTGGCGTAATAAAAGAATCAAGGGAAGGAATTCGCAAATGAAGGCTTGAATATTGAAAGATTGCTGAAGAGCTCTCCATTGTTGCTAACCATACTTCCCTCCTTACTTTTTGAACTCTTTTTTTTTATTTATTCTAGTTAGATTAATGTTTAGTTTGAACTATCTTAATCTATTTTTAATCATGAGTAAGTAGTTTCCTAGCCTAGGGATTTGCTAGCCAAACAATAATGTTCGATTCCTAATTTCTATTAAATCCTATATTCTATCTTGTTTGGTTTGGTTCAATCTATCTTGTGCTTTGATTGGATGTGAGTGTTTGGCCAATTTACTTGTATATGTTTAAATAGTTGGTAAAATGCAGAAAGATGAAACCCGATATTAGATCGATACGACTAGACTTAACCTTGTGGTTCTTGAGAGAAGATCGCATGTTAAGAGGGAAAAAATTGATAAATCAAGATCTTATGCTTGGACTAAAATAAAAACCTTTGAGAGAATCGTGATTAGATTAGTTTAGGTAATTCAATTTATTTTGAAAGAAAAGACCTAATTTTGTTTGTTTATCATTCTTTGAATCAACCAAATTTGAGAAGAGCACTAGTTTAAGTCAAGGATCTAAGTCATTGTAAGGCAAATCAAATCCCTAAGTTCTTTAATTGATTGATTTCTTAATTTACAATGTAGAAATTCACTAGGTTAGATAAACAATCACTTAATTGCTTAATCCACTTAGCATTTTAGTTGGGTAAAATTTGATAGATTGCATTGGTCTCTATGGGGCGATATTTAATCTTTACTACAACACTGTCCACTTATGGTGAGCGTCAAAAATCCTAAGATTGATGGACTAGAGTGATAATCAATAACCTAAAGGCCAGAATTGGTGTCCTTTAGAAGATAGTAGGATATGACTCATCTAAATCGAAGGAAACACTTTAATAGATGATTCGGATGTCGAGGACCAAGATTTTGATGTTGAGCAGATATGTGAGTTCACTAATGCTCATGTAATCAATAAAAGAGATGACAAAGTAGAAAATGATACCAATGAACAAGAATCTTAAGTTAATTTTAAACATTGTGGGCGTAAAATATGCAAAAAAAGTGCCACTAGATTGCCTCTCTGAGATAACTTTTTCAATAACAACCAAAGTTGTTCAACCATGCTGACTTACCTTGAAGAAGTAACTTCCTTTTTCTTCTTCACGGAGCCTATAAAATTTATCATACCAAGTTTTTATTGCCTAGATTTTTATTTTTTATTTTTTGTGGTAGATTGGTGAGTTTGACTTGGTACATATGGTTGCCCCTATTGTAGATAAGGAATTAGTAGCTAGGTTTCCTATTCCTAATGTAGGTCTTTGCACTTGTAAGGACGTCACAGCTGTAACAGAGCTAGCATATCCAGGAAGCTATAGGCTTGGTCTTGAAAGAGATTACAAGGTTGCCGACATTGCCTACTGGTAGTGAGCATTCAGTCAATGGGGCAACCTTTCTTCAATTGGCTATGGAAGTGACGTCCACTGTTATTGGAAGAATTGTAGCTATGTCATAAAAGGCAACCTATACCTGTGTTGCCCGTTTTTGCAACTTCCTTTTTATCAGGGCTTACTTCTCAAAACATTAATATCTATGGCATATGGGTTATAGGGTCCCACTACCCTACTACTTTAAGAGATGCTTTACTTGAGGATGTTTCAAAAATGTATGAGCGTGCCCCAATGAGATATGAAAGCCTTGAGTAACTCAAAAGAGATCCATGCCCCTTAAGGAAGCATGTAGAAACTTATTTGAGTAATGTATCTGCATACTTAACATTTAGACAAGCGGCTTTGACACTTGTTATCCTAAAAACTTAGGCAAAGATGAGTCTCCCTACCTTAAACAAGTCAAGTGAGCACAGTTTTATCTTACTGTGGTGCATGGAAAACTAGATGCGCTAAAGAAAAAGTATAAAGGTCAACTTAAAAAATTATTGAGCCAGGAGAAGCACTTTGTATGCCTATGAGGAGAAAAACTATCTTCGGAGTGGCATCAAAGCCAAATCAACATTGATGCCACCTTAAGAAGCAACTTTGTGAGAAGAACCAAGCTCGTGCTTACCTTGAAGTGATACCAACGTTATCACCTGAATAAGTTGAGAAATTGAAGGAACATGGGCAAGAATAACGAGATGTCCTTGAGTTTCAATCCTTAGTCAACTTTGATAATTGGACCATTATTTGATTAGGCTACTTAGCTAATGGTATTTGGTTCTAAATATTAGTGAACTCCTAATATTCTTTATGCAATAATAACACTTTTATTGCTTCTTATTCTCTTCTTTGTATTTTGTTTGATTACATCTGACAAATTTGTTTATCAAGTTACCTATGTGCTCATAGGAAATTATAATTTCTTAATAAGTCATAATTTAGCTCAATAAGTGACCTTTCCTTTATTTGTTTTGTCATTCATAGTTTATACTCTTACAAGCCAATAGTAGAATCAAAAACTTTTTTAAGGACTTCACTATTTATACTCCTGTGATCCAAGAGCAGTATAAAGAGGTTTTTTTCTAGTGAACAGTTTAGGCTCATCTTAAGAGCTAGCAAACATTTTTTTCTTCAAGTGAAGTAGTGCTTCAGGATTTAATCATTTATCATTCCTAGTCGAACTCTTTATGTGTCAATATCTTGCATGCACTATAAAAGTAGACTTCATGAACCACATAAAGGTTATCCCATTTAGAGGTGAACATGTTCCTCGTTTTATTTGTCATGGTGATTGGCCTTTTCACCATGAGCACTTGATCCCCACCCTAAAATGAACATGATCGAGCTTTTTGTTGAATGCTTATGATAGGCAAGCTTGTTAGCATTTCACTTGAAGTCTTTTCTTATCAAGGGACTCAAATTCAGCTAGTCGGAGCTTGTTATTTGCAACCTCTCTCAAGCCTACTTGTAAGGCGATGTTGAGTGATGGAATTTGAATTTCAAAAAAGAATAGCTTCTATGCCATACATAAGAGCATAGGGTGTTGATTAGGTTGGCATCTTATATGTGATTCAATAAACCCAAAGTACTTCTCTAAGTCTTTCATGTTAGTTTCGATTGGATTTCACCACCACCTTCTTTAGTGGGTTGCACAACATTTGGATAGAAGCCTTTGCTAACCTATCTATAGGTACATTATTCTCACAAAGATTGGCCATCAATTTGTTGAAGAGTGGTTTGCCATTATCGGTGATGACATATCAAGGCACACCATACAAGTAGATGATGTATGCTCGAATGAAGTATATGACATTCTCCTTTTTGACTTCTTTTAATGCAACTAGCTCCGCCCATTTAGAGAAGTAATAGGTATTAACTAGTTGTACAAGTGACCAGCACAAGAGTTTGGTGTTAAAAGTCCCATGATGTCAAATTCAAATGCTCCAAAGGGCCAAGATGTCACCGTACAATCAAGAGTTTCTAGAGGTTAGTGTATGAAGTCGGCATAAAATTGACATGCATTACATGTTTTTGCGTAGTCAATACAACCACGCACCATGGTAGGCCAGTAATATTACATTCATTTTTGGTGCAATCACACAATGTAGACCCTGATTAATGTGCATCACATACGTCTGAGCTAGCTTTGTCCATTACTTGTTGCACCTATTCGCCCTCCAAGCACTACAAAGCATCAATATAGAATTTCATTGTAGTAGAAAAGGCAAGAAGCTCTTCTTTGGATTTTCGTCTTATGCTTCACGTCACTTGACAGCATTCCATGTTTCAAGTAGTCGATCAATAGTTTACGATAATTTTCTTTATCTAACTCATAAATAGAGACTACATGAGCCTCCTCCCCAGGACCATCTTACGAGAGTGTGATGTTCCATTTTCCACAAACTGGGATGATGATCATATCCTCTTCTGACCCTAGTGCTAAAGTGGCTGCAATATTTGTGAGTATGTCAAAAACCACAACAAAATCAATTTTTGGTAGCAATTTTTTTGGGCAAAGTTAAAATAGCTACAATATTACTAAAATATTAAGTTATTTGTGGCCATTTGAAAATTGGCACAAAAGAATGAGTCCACTATGGCAATTATCTTTGCCACCAATGACGGGGCAATTATTAAGGAAAGACGATGACGGAAAAATTAAAACTTTCCTCCTCTTTTTATTGTCATTTTATTTTTATTTTATAAATTTCTCTATAGGTAATTAGACTATATGATCATTGTTAATTGATGCCTTAATTTTTCTATCCAGTGCCATTTCATTGCTTCTCCTCTGGTCTCTAACTCTTTTAGATCTCATGGGTCATGACTATTTCAAATCACTTGGCGTATGAAAATCTTCTTAGTAGACAATCAGTCTTCCAAATTGCAAATAGATGATGGCTAGCTGGTGGGGAGTGGGAGCAAATTCAACAAAATCAAGGATTCAAAGGCCTTGACGATTATTCTTTGTTAAAGACAGCATATCTTAGTGTCTTGATTTCCTATCTCCTCCTCATCTGTGCTTCATGTCTAGGTTTTTCTATCTCTGACCTTTTTTTCCGTGATTAAGCCTTCTAATCTATTGGCAATTTTAGGGTTTTGTTTCCTAATCCACTAATCCATATGCTTTCTTTGTCTTATGTATATTGAGTGATAAATACGGAGGTCATATTCTACAATCAATCGAATGCCATAGCCAAAGTGGAATTCAGTGTTCTGCCATATTTAGGGCATGGAAAGCTTAAAGAATCATGCAATTCTAATCAATTACTGTAAGCTATTTTCTCTTACTTTCTCTCAACAACAATTCTTAACTCTGACATACCAAATTGAAATTCTGTTGTTTGATTGAGCTTTGTTGTAATAATTTGTTGCTTCTTTCTAAGCTCTAACTTTTTTGATGTTGTTTCCTCGTTTTTGTTAGTACAAATTACTCTCAAATTGTAAATCTTTTATTTGTGTTCGCTAAATTACTGATATACACTAAAAGCTTGATAGTTGTCTAATAAGTGAGCTTTCTTTAATTGCATAACCTAAACCTAGTGCAAATTGCATGGTTATCATGGTGGTAAAGTGTCTTTGGCCACATTTTTGTTAATCATATCATAGTTGTGAAATTCCTAGGTTATTAGTGTTATAGTTTGGTTCATAACTTATGAACATGTACTTTTCAAATGTATCAGTCCTATTAGAATTCTTTTTTACATCAAAGAAGGTGTTTTCTAGTCTTATGGAAGTTTTACAGTATGCTTGCAGTTCGATTGGTTTTCTTAGCCTAATCAGTTGAATGTGAGGTATGACTTTCATTTACTTAGAAAGAAATACTCAGTTTGATTGTGTTATAGGTTACAGTATCTATAATTCACTTTTTAGTTCCATGTATTGTAGACTGTATTTTTTTAACTTATTTGTTTAACGTAAGAGACATTAGCATTAATGAGGTCTTTATTTTTTCTACCACCTACTATACTATTGTTTTGTTGTGCAATGATCTACTTTTTTTGTTGTCAAGGATATTTGTCTTATGTTGTAATTGTATGGTCTTAAGTTTGGAGCATCTAATGAAGTATGTCGCTTCTAACAAGGACAAGTGTGTTTTCCCCTCCCTTCTTCACTTCAATTTGCCCTTGATGATTTTTATTTATGCTAGGTTTATTAAGAACAAGTAAGAGTGATTAAGCAACTAACTTTCAAGGTCATTATTCAAAACTTGCATTATTGGTTCTAAACATTTATTTTGCCAGCAACTGTTTGCAGATGATCGTTGCCTCAGGTAACTCAACATCTTATTAGGTTGTCCTTGTGGTTATTTCAGTTGCTCCACCTTGACTTTAATGCCACTTTTGAACTGTTCATGACTTTCAATCATTTGTTTGTCTATATTTTTCCTTTGCTTATTCTACATTTATGTTCTCATTTTTTTGGTTGGATGGATCTTGCTTGAATTTTCCCTTGTCCAAGTTACAATTGTTGGTTCTTGGCTGTGGCTCAATGTGATAACTTATGCTAAATATCCCCTTATCCAAATCTGGTATTACCTAATATACCTAACTTCTTTTAGTCTTTTATTCCGTTAATCTTATAGAAAACACATTGTTAAGCATTAACCTAGCTCTTTGTCCATGCATGATTATTCTTATCAAATATGATCAAAAGCAAATAACTTTTAAATTGACCTTTTTGGCTGTACATTTTCACCTTTGTTCTCTAGACTAATTTTATTTATCTCAAGAAGATGATGATATTATGCTTGAATTATTAATTATGCTATTGATAGGTTTTGTGCTAAAAAGAAAAAATAGTCACTTTGTTCTTAATTATTATATGACCTTGACAAAGGATATTTACAGAGCATGTAGTAGCTCAGGAGCTGTGGTGATAATGGCTGCCTAAGTGTAGCATGTCTTGTAAGATTAAGCCCCTCTTCCCCTCTCTAAGAAAAAGATAAATTCTATTCCGACCCCCAAAGTTTGGCGTAAATAATTTTCGGAACCTATAACTTTAGAAACGATTTCCTGGTCCATCCACCTTTGGTGCAAATAATTTCTGGAACCAAACTTGCCAAAAGTAGTTTTTAAAATTGCAAAAAGACCCCTAAGGTTTCTAAATTTTCATTTTAACCATAATCCTTAAAAACTTACTTTCAAAAATCTAAAATTTGTGCATGTGTAATATTTCTTATAAGTATTGTTCAAGGCACTCTTTCAACTGGCATCAGAGCCGCGTGACCAAAAATAATTAAAATAATTAAGCTAATTAATAATTAATTAAGCTAATTAACTATAATTAATGCTTGAATCATCACCTACTTGCCCTGATCCTAATTATTCTCACATTGTTTAGTCATCGGAATGCATTTCTTTGGTAGTATCTCAATAGCACCTCAATTAAACTATATCACTGATATAATTTTAGAATTAAAAGTCGAACTAGCTAAAACTAATATGGAAGTCAAGGAGCTTAAGAAGCGATTATCTGTAACTCACCTTTCACTAGTTAATGAAGTTAGACATAGTGAAAAATTTACTTTTAGTATTAGTACTACATTTTACCATAAATATCCTTTCCAAAATCCAAAAAATAAGAATTATTTCCTTTACATGATATAAAAATTCAAAAAGAATTAGGAGAAAAATCATGTGAAAAATCAGCTGAAAATGCAGAAAAAGAAGAGGATGGAGTATAAGCAGTATACTCTTGAAGAGTTATAGAATATGTTTGAGAAAGAATAAATTTGGAAGAATTAAACAAAATCATGGGCGCAATTAGTGATAAACATGACGTATTATCTGATGATAGTGAAGAGACTAATAATGTCCAGAGACTAATAATGTCCAACTAAATGAAGAAATATATCGACAGATGAACCTCATTAAGCTAGAAGATCTTAATGTGCTACCTTTAGAAGAAGTCAGAAGAAAACTGGATAAAAAATATGATAAAATAGTTGTTGAAGACAAGATTAATGAAATTGGACAAGAGCTCGACTTATGCGAAATAGAGATCAATCTTGTTAACAATGTTGTTCCTAAACCTGAAGAATTTAGGGAACCTTTTAGAAGAAATACCCATTTTATAAGACCTAGGTACATTCCAGTAGGACGTACAACTAATTTTTCCTTCGGTTCATCCCAAGGAAAACTACAAGCTTTGAAGAAGTTGGCATTACTCCAATTAACCAAACAGGATACATTTTAAATATAGATGGAGCTTGTAATAGAGAAGAAATATTTGAACACTGAAAAAGACGCATAAACAGTGTCTTAAACCTGAATACTACCTAGACTATTGCAAATTTCTTAAATTACATTGAACATGATTTTTCTGGCACTGTAGCTAACTGTTGTGATTCATTAAATGAAGACGGTAAAAATACATTAAGAATGATGGAACACCAGCTGCAATATTCAAAAATTTATGTAAGAAAATCGAAAGTGAATTTATCAAAGCTAAACTCGATTCAGTAGAAAAAGTAAGATAATGGCAAAGAAAGATTAATAACATAGAATTATGGGATATGAGATATCTGAAAAATTATATTACTGAATTCAATCAATATTATTACAAAATTAGGCATAATGAAACTCATCTTGGTATGTTCTATGACAAATTATCATATCCAATAAATTCCATAACTAATGAAAAATACATTGCATAGCTTGAACGAACAGATATCATTGAAACTCTTAGTTCAAGAATCTGTTATTTGAGAAAATGGGTCAATGATCAATGTCTTGATCTCCAAAAGCTAAAGAAAATCAAGAAGGAATTCCTAACTTATTGGGATTCACCTCACCAATGGGGAAAGGTACCTAAAAGGAGAAGAAAAAGAAAATTTTATAAGGAAAAGAGCTTTAATTAGCAAAGGGGAGAGAAATATAGAAGAAAATATTATAGCAAACCAAGTCCTAAAAAACATATATTTTTTAGGAAAGTTGCTTATTATCCTTCAGGAAAAAACAACTGCAAATACTAGGTATACAAAAAAGTAAGACATTATGCTAATGAATGTAGAAATAGAAAGAATAACAAACTTATTGAAACTTTGGGAATCCTGGATTATGTTGAGCTTAGCGAAGATAAGGCACTAGATCTAGCCCTAAATAACAACAAAGGGATTGTTGAAATTATCTTGGACAATGAATATGAAGAAAGTGATTATGAAGAAACAAGTCATATGATGGAAAGTAACCCGATTAGTCTTGGTGATCTTCAAGGAGAAGAGTTCGTTATAGATAATGATAATGAGGAAGTCAAAGGAGATTGGGTCATTCTCATAATCCAAAAGGACATAATCTATAAAAAATCCATCTTTCAATTAAAAAGTAAATATGTTTGCAAGATGATGAAAGGAGATCTAGAAATCAAAAATTGTGAGTATGATGTGGGAGACGTAAATCTCACTAACTAGGAAAACATCCTTAGGCATAACAAAGATAGAAAGTATCATTATGTCCATGTTAGAAGTGTCCAAGTTCAAATTATACCATTATAATATTATGGCAAAAATATTGATCTTTATGCTTTGCTCTGTGATATTAGGCATACCAAATTTAATAAACAAATTATCACAGGAATTAAGACTAAGTTATACAATGAATCCGTAGGACTCAATTGTCGACCTGGATATCATGTGAGTATAAAAGATGAATTTGCTAAAAATTTTCTATCCCGTAAAATAAAAACAATTGGGATGGATATGAAAGAAGGAGGATATCCATTAAGGATATTCCGAAAAATGATCTATAAATTAGATAATACTATAGATTCAAAGACTGAGGTCACAATGATAAAGGCAGAAAAATTTGAAAGTCATATCCCTATGCAAAAGATTCCGATGATTAAATCCAATTTACAGGAGATAAAAATTGATCGTTCATAGATATCTAGCTTTGCAAACCCTACTAAAATTAATAAGAAAAATATGATAAAAATTGATGAGAATGGTAAAATTACCATTAAACTCCAATTATTAAGAAGCATGAGTGCAAGATCGGAATACGGAGAAAGATCTTAATTAGCTAAAGAAGAGCTTAAAGAACATGATACAATTAGTATGACTAGTGAAATGAGTAGAATGAGTTTTGAATCTGCAAGACTCAGTGTAGACCGAAGCATGAGTCTAGAGAGAAAGGTCATTGGGTACAAAATAAGAACTATTAGTGAACCAATTTATGAGGATGAATTAGTCAAAAATATGACTATGAAAATAAGCTATGAAGTCACTAACATAAATTCTAATAGCATCTATATCCCAATAAACATATGCTTAGAAAGATATAATAAATATGAGTTGTGTATCTACATTGATAGTGGTTGCTCTGTATGCTTTGGGAAAAGATCATTATTTCAGAGTTTATGTGAAAAAGAGCTAAAAATTCTTCACAAGTAAGGATAGCCGATAATAGCATTATGAGTCACAATGAAGCCATAAAAGGGTTATCCATAGAATTAGGAGGAGTTCAATGCATTATACTAATATTATGGGCTACTGATCACTCCTCTCATGACATGATTATTGGAAATAATTTGCAGAGATTATATTCTCCTTGCACACAGACCATAAACCAAATAATATNNACAATTAATGGTCGCTCAATTGCTATTGAAAAATTAAGCAAGGCCTATACGCATCAGAAAATTGAGTTTGCACACAGCCAGCTTGATAAGAAGGTAATGCCTACACAACGTGAGATAGCATTGACAATCTCACTACTTGAGTTATCTATTAAAGAGCAAATTACTGAACAATAAGAGCAATTATACCAAGAGCTCTACTCTGATAATCCTCTAAAATTTTGAGATAAAGATAAAATATTTGCTAAAATCACTTTATTAAATCTCAATACTATTATCCGAGTCAAATACATGGTGTATACATACTAAGATATCCAAGAATTTGATAAGAAAATTAAAGAACTTCTGAATAAGGGATTAATCAGAAACAGTAAGAGTCCTCACACCAGTTTCACTTTCATGATAAGAAATCATACAGAAGAAAAAAGAGAAAAAGTAAGAATAGTAATCAATTATAAAAAGTTTAATGATATTATTATCTTTGACAGTTATTATATCCCAACAAAACTGTCCTTTTCAATAGAATCCAAGGAGCTTCTTGGTCCTCAAAAATGAATTGCAAAAGCTATTATTGGCAGATAAAAATAGGTGAGAAAAGTATTCCTTTAACTGCATTTAGTGTCCCACAAGGACATTATGAATGTATAGTAATGTCATTTGGTCTTAAAAGTACACCTCAAATATTCCAAAGAAGAATTGATGGCATCTTCAAAGACCATAATCATTGTTGTTTAGTTTACATTGATGATATCCTTGTCTTTTCTAAACCATAGAACAGCACAAAGATGATGTGTTAGCCATCACCCAAAGATGCATTGATCATGACATTATACTAAACAAGAACAAGTGCATTAATGCTGAATAAGAAATTAAGCTTTTAAGTCTAGAGATAAAAGTTAGACAGATCATTTTATAAAGGCATATTCTGGAAAAAATAGAAAATTTCTCTGAAAAGATTGAAGATAAGAAACAACTAGCAAGATTTCTTGGATGCCTTACCTATGCTTCATATTTCATTAAAGATTTAGCTAAACCAAGAAAGCCATTGCAACAGAAACTCAAAAAAGAAGCAAGTTGGACATGGACCACTAATGATACAAAGATTGTTTAAAACTTTAAGATGATATGTAAAAATCTTCCTGTTCTTAATTTGCCTAATGAAGGAGATGATTTAGTTCTCGAGACAGATGCCAGCAATGAGCAATAGAGCGCAGTACTCAAAATTAAAGAAGGCGAAAAACTCTGCAGATATTACAGTGGAAGTTTTACTAAGGCAGAATGCAACTATCCCACGATGGAAAAAGAAATACTTACAGTCATAAGGGGAATTGAAAAGTTCTTAATCTTTTTAGCTCTAAAACCTTTTCTTATTCGAACTAATTATAAAGGAATACTTGATTTTATGAAAAAGAATTTATCAAATATGCAAGTGCAAGGGCGACTCCTGCATTGGCAATTATGGCTTATCCAATTTTCCTTCTCTATTGTACATATACAGAGATCGAAGAACTCTCTGGCAGATAGTTTAACTCGAGAATTCATCAATGGTGACCATCAGAGCATAACTCCTGCCAGAAAAGGAGGAAATCCATAACGAAATGTCATTACTACTAGAATGGGTTACTTCTTCTAGTAAAGTCCTTATTAATAATCTAGAATTCCATATAAAAAGTAGATCACGTTTTGGTATGCTATCTTCTACATACCAAATAGCCCAAAAAATTTTCCTTCTAGAATTACAAGCTAATTACCTTCGACGTCCTTATGATATTTTAGGAAAAATAAGCTCCTATGTCCCAGAAAAATGGTTCAATGAATGTATGCAGCCTGCATCGATTATTATCATCATTATTCCTATGATATTTAGGAGTTTTGGAGCACCATAATCTACTTTCCTGGTAGGTCTAGAGTTGGTAGTGTTAGTTTTCCAACAAATTCAGTCTCTCTAAATAACCCTGTCATGGAAGCCTAGGAGTACAGGATGGTAGTTTATTTTACGGAGCTCCCTAATCCGAAGTTCCCATTTTTCTCAACACTAACTAAATTTCAATAATGCATGTTCAAAAAGATCTATTGGATTTTTACATCTCCTGATGGTCCAACAAAAATCCTAAATAATCGATGTTTATATGTTCAGGTACATTGTGCACTAATCGAGTATGAAAATGAAAAAGCTAAACCAACTCAGTATCTTGTTCAGATAGTTGATTTTGACGAAGAATAGAACTCAGAATGTCGAGAATTAGTTACTGATCTTGCTTTAGCAAGAGCCATTGGATTTTTCAACATTTATCAACAGAGTTGGAGATTAATTGAATGGGGAAAAACACTTATGCAGCAGAAATACTACATTCGCTTATCACAATGAGTTTAACGAATATATGAAGGTAAAGGGAACGACTTCAAAGATGTTTTTGATTATCTCTTTGATGTTGGAGCTGCAAAATTCTTCTCAGAAAAAGGAAAGAAATATCTTCTTGAATTATTTGAGAAATGGAACCCAGAGCATCTTTCATTAGATGAAGATTTTGATGATTATCCAGATAATGATGGTCTGGAAGATATAATTAGTGATGAAGGCATGCAGAATCTCAATAACGATGACTAGTCTTGTCATCATTAAAAACTCTGAAAAGTGGTTGCTCCATTATTGTACTATTTTGATAAGTGTTAGACCTGTAAAAGGAAGCAGTCTACTGTAGCCATGTGAACGTAAATGTAGCTATTGTGTAAAATCTGTATATACTGTAGCCAATAGGGCATCCTATATACCCCCAGCCCTCTATAAAAGGAGAGGCCAAGTGCTGAGAAGGGGCACAATCATTTGAGCATTCTTGAGCAAAAAAGAAGTCGGGATTCTCCATTTCTCTATGAGCAAGTATCTCTAATGATCTTAGCTTAAGTCCCTCTTCAAGATTTCCATTGTAATATTTTCACTTTTAAGCTTTCAATAAAATAAGTTTCCTAATAGGAAACGTTATTCAATCGAACCTTATGCCTTAAATATTATAATTTTTTGATTAAAGATCCACTATCCTTGAAAAAGATTAAAAACTTAATTAGCGACTACGATCCAAAGTAGGAAATGAAATGGATCTGTGCTCTTCCTAATCTAACGAAGATGAGGTTGAGAGTAGCAATCTCTATAAATCGAAAGTTAGAGGAACGCCAGGGTCTGACACCGACTAAGTTCAGATAATGGTCGAAACTCTCTAACTAAATTTCAATTATTTTGCTAAGCATAGTGAGCTATTAATCATAGAAAATATAATATTTATGATATAAGTAGCACATTGTGATAATTAGTACCAGTAGAGTCATTATAAAAAGCTCAAACATAAATATAAGCTTAGTTTTACAAAACAGTCCAAAACTTTGAAGTATTTGCATTTGGAATCCTTTAGGGACCTAAAAATAAATATTTTTGAAATCAGATAACCTAAACTTTTGTGCTCCAAAAACCACTTGTGCTAAACCAAGTAGTCCCATAAATATTTTTCTAAAAATATGGTGTCAGAAAACCATTTCACCAAATTTCAAGGGACCAAAAGACAATTTATTCCCCAGACAAGGGGGAAAAAATGAATTATCACAGGCTATTTTGCTTTACCTTATTTAGTTTGCGATTGAATTCTCCTTTCTAATGTCTCATGGAGTAAATTGCACGTGAAAGGTTTGGATGAGTACGAAATAATTTCTAATTTTTGATGGTTCACATCGTGAGTTTCATTATTCATCATATGGGTTGATCAATGCTACTTATTTACTCTTGTCTACTAGTCCTTTTTAAAAGGGGGGGGACTACAAGACTCCACCACTAGGTCAATTGAATATATATATATTTTAAATATTCATATATATATTTATGATAATGGGCCAGTGGCTAACCCCTTTTGTTTTGGTTCTTGTGATAGATATCCAATTCAATGTGGAAAACCATTGAGGCAGACTAAGAAGACTTAATTTTCATGATGATGATCAAGATGATGTTTACTTTCTTTTTTTGGAAGAAATGTAGCCTCTAAATTTAGATGATTTTCTAGAATTAATGTATGATTAAACAATGTATAATTTAGAAATTATGGACAAATTGTAATTGTCAATATTTCACTAACATTTTTGTAATTGAACTTCATATGAAGTTGAACATGATCCAATAATGATTTTCGGGAGACATTGCTGTCTTTTGCTTTATTTAGTCAGTGTATGTGTTAAATATATTCTACTTAATTATCTATTGTACATAATAATAATAATAATAATAATAATAATAATAATAATAATAAATAATAATAATAACAACAATAATAATGCTACTGTTGCCGCTGCTGCTGCTGCTGCTGATGATGATGATGATGATGATGATGATGATGATGATAATAATAATAATAAAAAGACATATAAGCTGCAATTATGATATATTCCACTATATGTCTAATGGCAAATATGATTTGCCATAAAATATATCTGAATTGTAGCCATAGTTCGTAGCAAATTATATTTGCTACAAATATTAAATTTTTATAGCAAATACGTTTCTATAGCATGATCTGGTTTGCCACAAATCATGAGTTATTATGAAAAATAAAAATCTACCACAAAAGTCATACAAATTATGGCAATTTTAAAATTTGCCACAATAACATTTTGCTGCGGAAAAATTTCACTATATTGTGGTAAAATAAAAAGCTACAAAAAGACAGTTTTTCTTCTAGTGCCACCATCTAATTGGCACTCCTAGGAATATGTTATAACTTTAACAATATTTAGTTTATCCAAAATTTGTAAAGCTTACTTGTGATACATGACCAAATTCTCTTAGTTGACCTTGTATTCGTTGGGAAGCTAATTACCATACATGTGAAGGTATGTAACTCCCATCTCTATAACCATTTGGAGTCCTATATGGGTGCTTGATATACAACCATCTTGTTTGAGCATGAATAGGTAAGCACAAATAAGTATGGGATGATATGTTTCTCATGGGAGATGAGTATTATCCTGCTCTAGCATCATCATGCTATGCTGCGCCATCAAAGTGCATTTCCTAGGGTGGAATGATGTCTACAAAGAGCACTTATTCACCAGGTAGATCATCATTTGACTACCAATCATCATGAATTGGATATTCTGCTAAAAAGTTTACCAATGCCTACTCTTTGACAACTTTTTGTGGCACATAGACAGAGTTGTACTGTTATATCCCAATTTGCAAGTCGTCCACTTAGAACTAGTCTTGACAAGATGTATTTAATCGGGTCATCCTTTGAGGTAACCCGTACTGTATCATGTATTGCCTAAACTTTTGTACAATGAAATGAAAGTGAAACATATATTTTTGATTAAAAGGTAATTCGATTAAGCGCTAACCAAAGTTAGACTCACGTGGGAAAGAGCCCTCTCTTTGCCTTCCTTATTCTCTTAGGTAGATGATGTTCCTAGTGCTCTTTATATGGGCAACAATGTAAAGCGTCGGAGGCTTTGCAGGACCTAGAGCTCTAAGGGCTAG
>NCQT01068521.1:2194-14659 GCA_002740465.1 Stenocereus thurberi
TGGAGGTCTATCCCCTATCATGATCCAAGGCCATTAAGGAAGCTCAAAAAGTCCAAGTCTTATGTCCAAGATACAAGAAATCAGCCTAGGAGAGCAAGGGAATCATTTTGCCCAAACTGGATTTTCAGCCGTGCACAAACCCGGTTTTGTGTACGTTATTTCCTAATCTTCCCGGGGCTAAAATGGGGTTGCAGGAAGCCTAAACTTAAGTTCAAGATGTGCTCTTTCCAACAAGACCTCTCGCAAGTCATTTGGAGATCATTTGATACCTCAAATCATCAAGCAAAGTCAACAGCTCCATCCTGGCGCTGAACTAGACAGGTCCGAAACATGTGGCTGTTTGGTGATCCAATTCTCCTCCATTTGGTTTGAAACTTTTATGGTTTTAAAGTACTTTAAAAATATTATCAAGTGTCCATAAAAAGCCTCAGCCAATTTACACACATGAGGAGCTATTAACCACCAAAACAAGGAATAAAACACCCTTTTATCCAGGTAGCTAGCAGCCGGGTACAAGGGGAGAGGATTGAGGTGATTTTGCTCTAATCTATGATTAGCCACTTGCAAGAGTCATCATGAGGAGTACTTAGCTGCAAATGAAGTCTTCCCTGGCCCCTAAGTCGACGCATCATCCTCAAGATTAGCATTGAAGTGTTGTCAAGTGGAGAATGCATCTACTCTTTTATGTTCTGATTTGATCTTTGTATTTTGCCTAGTTTAGCTTGTAATGTTGCCTAGGGCCTATGTTTTTTGAACTTTGGAAGCATTGTATTAAGCCCCTAAGGCTCCTTTGGCCAGGCATCACTTGAATTTTATGAAGGAAAGTTGAGCTTTGCTCCTTTGAACTCCCAAACTCTCTTCTAGTTTATCTCTTCCTTGGGCCGGGTTGAGTGATGATCTAGTAAGAGTCCTAACTCCTCTCTTGGTGGTGTTTCTGTATCCAAGAGGTTGTTAAGGGCCCTAAAATCAATCCTTGGTGGTGCTTCTGTATCCAAGGTAGGTGTTAGTTCCAATTTACTATCCTACAATCCTATGTGAGTTTGTGAATTCAAAGTTGCCTTGTTTTTTTTACATTCCCATTCTATCTTCCCATCGTCTTGGCTCCCTTGGAGGATACATCGTGTTCTGTGAATGAAATTAATTCTTTTTGCTTTAAAAGATTCTGCTAAACGATGGATGTATGATTTGGCTGCTAATTCTGTTTATTCTTGGGATGACTTTGCTAAGCTGTTTGTAAAAAATATTTTCCTAATGCCAAGATTGTTAAGTTAAGAAATGAAATCAATCAAATTGTTCAACTAACAAGGGAATCGCTTTAGGAATACTTGGACATGTTTAAGAATTTGTTTGCCTAGTGTCCCCACTATGGTTTAGACCAAGCAAGTTTGTGCCAACTAGCTTATGAAGAACTAGGCCAAGAAACTAGAACCATGTTAGAGTCTATGTGTCAGACTGACTTTATTTCTAAAAGCGTCACTGCTGCTTGGGAGTTTCTAAAGGACTTAGCTAAAAAGACTATGCACTGGAAAATCGCAAGAGGAGACAGTCTAAGTTCTAGGTACTAGGGATGGAATGTATCCTATTTCTGATGCGAGTCACCTTGAGTCTAAACTATTAGTTTTAGAGAACATCTTGAAGGTGTTATCTATTCAGACTCTCCAAATTTCTTAAACTTCTCACTGTGAAGCCTTAGATTATTAATTAAGTACATGTCCTTATTTTGTCCATCATATCAACTGGACAGAAGCAAGTGAGTATGGCCTTTCAAAGACCTAAGAATGACCCATATATCCTTCCCTTACTACAACCTAAGGTGGAGACATCACAATAACTTTTCTTAGAGTGGCGGGCTAAATGCTGCGGCCCCTAACTCTCAGCCCAGAGTGTTTCTTATAAATAACTCCCAGCCCATCTCCCATCCTTCTAACTCTTTTCAAAGATCGACTTTTTAAGGTGTTCTTAGCGCACCTAAACCTCCACTTCTTGTAGCTCAAGTTAAACCTCATCCTAGTTACACTGACATTGATAAGATTGAGAGGAGAATTAATAATAATGTCGAGCAGATGATCAATGCTAATATGAAAAAATGATGAGAATGATGACTAGGCAATTTTTCCAATTAGCATCATCTACTAGGGACTCAGGTACTTTTTCTAGTCCACTAGAAGTGAACCCTAAGGGTTATGTCTCATCTTCTTTTAGAATCAACCTGAGTGAGGTTATAAGGAAAATAAATGCAGTTATATCTCTTAGATCAGGTTGAGATATTGATAATAAAGTGGGAAATTATAATGAACCCTATAAGTATACTCATAATTTCTTCTAAAATTCTTCTTCTTCCTCTTCTCCAGAAGCTAGTTCTTCCAATAAGCCGGCGGATGCTACTGATGGTGTCCTAGTGACTTTCTAAACCTCTACCTTTTGACTAACCTTCTGATAAAGAGAAGCATAAGGAGAAAGATTCTACTTATTTAGTGGATCCTTCATCTCCTATGGATATTTCTTCTTCACCTTTTAAGAAAGTTCATAAGCCTTTACCTCCTTTCTCCCAGAGGCTGAAAAAGAAAGATCAAGCCCATGTTGACAAGATAAGAGAGATTTTCCCTCAACTCAATATCAACATTTCATTACTCGGTGCTATTCACCAGTATAACGCCTCCAATGCGCATGTCTCATTAATTGTATTTATTTAATTAAACCCTTAATTAGAATTGATAAACCCGATGGTTATGATGTTACCACTGTCCAGAAGGACAAGACTTTCAGTAAGTGCACTAGACATAATATGATTAAATATGTATTACAATCTTGCACATTCAAACATTACCAACCATGTACAAATACCCAATACACTACGATAGAGTAATTCTCCATAAAGCTTATAGCTTCATCAATTGAAGATATCAAAATACAATTCACAAAATACTTTTTAACTAACATCATTTTTGATCCATCCATATTTCCTTGCTCGCTTACTTTCTTCAGCTGGTTTGCTAGCATCAGGGGCGATTCACTGAGCATTTGCCTAAAACAAAATATAACAAACATTTCAAAATGTGTGCCAAAGCTCAGTAGATGCATTCTTATATTGTGAAATGATCACTGAAAACTTGGTTGGGCGCTCACTTTGCAATTCATTTTACTTTAATACAGTGAATTAGATGAATATAAAATTGTATCACCAGTTATTATCTGATAGTGAACCCCTTGCAACTGCTACAATCTATAGATAGGTGCATACCTGTCAAGCCAATCGGGAACCTGGTGTGAGGTCGTGTAGGTAACTAGAGGGCGAATACCCTATAAATGATAACTGACAGGGTCACTAATTAAGTGATAAATCACTAAGTAAATTGATTAATTGATATGCTTACCAAGACATTGTAACTTTGAAAAATATATTTTGATTTCTAAAGATACAGGCAACAAACATACCTTAGGTGTTTAAAATGCAATCTCACTCGATAATATTTATGCATAATGAGAAACAATAGACTGAGCCCCGATTCTGATTAAAAAATATAATGATAGGTATATGTAGTTAATAAACAATGCTCACTGTCATAATTTATAACTTTAATAGAAATTGATTAATTAAATGACATTCATAACTCAACATTTCAATATGAGATAGATTACACTAAGATGATTTGAAAACTAAATAAATTAAGGTATCTTAATTCGACGTAAAACAAATTGGAACAAAATAGACCAAAGTAAAATAATTGAGGTTATGAAAAGACTTTAACGGTTATAAATGGAATATGAATTTTTAATATTTTTGAGATGAATAACAAGGGTTTAAGGCCAATATGGGTGTAATTGGGTTTAGAACTTCTTTGATCACACCGACTTCGCTCAACAAGCACTGTTCTTGGGTCATTACTCTCCTCGCATGTCCAATTTCATTCACATGTCATGTAACTTAGTTTTTCAACCCAAATGAGTTTTTGACCTTTGAACTTACTGAACTCGGTATTTTCTTTGCAATATTCATAATTATTGAGGAACTTTTGATTAAGCTCCTAAAATTCTAGTTCATAGTCTCGTGATATTTTATTACTGCTTCAAGGTCCACATTAGAAAATTCATATCTTTCACCCTGACGTCAAATTGAGACATAAAACCCTAATACAAAAAGTTTAGGAAGTCCTTCAACACTTTTATTCACAATGCAAAGCACAACTACCACAACATGGAATCCAAAATTAAGCTTAAATAAAATCGTGCACAACTCCAGTTTATCATTCACAGTCTTAGTAAATCGGCAATAACTTTTTCCACAAAAATAGAAATGAAGTGATTCAAGAGACATTTGAAAGATAACTCATTGTCCTACCTTTACATCGAAAATCACAATTTTTTGAAGCACTAATAAATACCAGTTTATTTTCAAAATGCCTCTATTTTTGGGTCTGTTTGCAGCCCTATTTTCTTTTTTTTTTTTTTCCATATAATCAGTCAAAATGCTCCCATAAACTCAATTACTTTTACTAATAAACCACACAACCTCTTTTAGTCATTTATTAGATTTTCTATAATCTACTAGTTTTTACAAAACTCACACAACATCATTCTTTTAAGTTAATAACACATCAAACCTCTAAATTTCACCTAATTCAATCCAAATCCCATACTTGATTCAAGAACTAAATTAAATCATGCATAATCATGAAACCCTAAGTTATGTCACATTCAAAATTTTCTTCCAAATCATCTTAAATGGATTTAATGAGATCAACAACAACTTTAAATCCATTTTTCATGCCAAAGATCACAACATTAAGCCAAAGAACATAAAGTTCGTCATTTTCAACATCAAGCTTGTATGATCAAGTATAATTCCAATTCTTACATGTTTTCCTACTTAACCAACTCAATAAAACGTCAAACTAACACTTATTTATATCAAGATAACATGATCTATAATCAAATCCAACATAAAAACCCAAAAATAAACATATTTAGGATATGATTTTACCTCACTTAAGCTTCAATATAAGGTGATGGAGGTGGTGTTTGGTGGTGGTAGGACCTAGTGGTGTTAGGGATGGGGCTAGTGCTCCGAGGTCGCCTTGGCTAGCGGCAGAATGTAACAATATCCACCAGAAATTGCAGATATAGCAGCTTAATAGAAATAGGGGGAAAACCGTGGGGGAGGAGAAAGAGAGGAAGAAGAAGCAAACTTGGTTTTAGCTTTTGGTTGATTTTTTGTTTTTGACTTATCTAGCTTGAATTTGGCTCATATTTAACTCTTTCAAAAGTAGCTTTTTGCTAATGGTAATTAGGCAAAAATAATGACAATTAGTCAAATCCAATCATACTAACTTTGTGGGCCTCAATTTGGGCTCAAATGAACTGGGCCCGAAAAATAGCACACCTTTGCAATAAATCTTTTCACCTAGCTCAAATTTAATTTTTTTTTGCGATGTTATGAAAAAAATTTTAATCCCTTAAATCATATGTATTAGGGTCTACTATCGGTTCACCCGATATTTTACGATAATTAAAACCGGAATTGCAAAGTGGGTTCCAAAATGAATTTTCTCAAGATGGAACGATTAAATGCAATAAATTAATTTAATGAAATTAGTAACAAGACTTGATTAAATAAGTAAACATAATTTAGAGTCAGGCTATTACAACCAGATGCCTCCATATGCTAGGTTTTTAAAGGATCCGTGTACTACCAAAAGAGACACTAGTGTTCCTAAAATGATTCTCTTCGTCTCTAGAGCTAGTTCTATTATTTTTCACCAGATCCCAGTGAAATACAAGGAACATGGTTGTCATAGTATTTCCATAGTTATAAGAAATCAGCTTATTCACAGAGCTTTTCTCGATTTAGGGGTCAGTGTCAACTTGATACCCTTCACTAAATATGAGAGGCTAGGATTAGGTGAAATGAAACCTATCAAGATCGTCATCTAGTTAGCTGATAGATTGACTTGATTACTTAGAGGTATAGTTGAGGACGTACCAATTAAGTTGGGTGAATTTATTTACCTACTGGACTTTATTGTGCTTGAAACTGAGAAAGTGGCTAATGCTGCTAGTTGGTCCTTGCCAATTTAAGGCATCATTTCTTAGCCACTGCCAATGCCCTGATTAATTATAAAAACGACATGATGAGCCTATCTTTCGGTAGCATGACTTTGAAATTAAACATTTTTAATTTGCAAAGACAGCCTTTTGGTTTTGATGATATAATTTTCTACTCTTAACTGGTTAAAGGATTCTATATTTGATGATGAATTTGATGATATGTTTGCTGCTGAGTATGAGTCTTTTCTAATTGATGGTGAGCCTGAATATGATGTGTTTGAATTTGATGACTTGTGCTCTATTTTTGACTGTGTGCTTGCTGCTAATTTCGAGTTTGCTTCAAGATCTATTTCCCCTCCTACTTCTCTTGAATAAAAACATCTTTGTAATTCTATTAAGTACTCATTTCTAGGACCCAGTGAATCTGTGCCTGTGATTATTGCTTTTGACTTAGATTGGGATTGAGAGGAAAAACTGATTGCATTACTTAGAGAAAATAAGGAAGGTATAGATTGGATGTTAGAAGATGTTAAGGGTATTAGTGTCTCCATTTTGTAGCATAGAATTCATTTAGAGGATAATGCTAAACCCTACCGAGATTGTTAAAGGCATTTGAACCTAACATCACAGGAAGTAGTTAGGAATGAAGTGCTTAAATAGTTAGACCATGGGATTTTCTATCTCATTTCTAATAGTGAGTGGGCTAGTCTTGTACAAGTTGTTCCTAAGAAGACCAATATTACCATGATTAGGAATGACAAGAGCAAGTTAGTTCCAACTCGAGTTTAATCTAGCTAGTGTGTTTGTATCGACTATAGATAATTGAATGTTTCCACTAGGAAAGATCATTTTCTCCTTCCCTTCCTTAACTAGATGTTAGAGAGGTTAGCTGGACATTCATTCTTTTACTTCTTAGATGGATATTTTGACTTGCCCAAATCTCTATTACTCCTGAGGATCAGGAGAAGACTACTTTCACATGCCTGTTTGGAACATATACCTTCAAGAGAATGCCTTTTGGACTCTATAGTTGCCCTACTACCTTTTAGCGGTGCATGATTTCTATTTTCTTATATTTAGTTGAGCAATGCATGAAAATTTTCATGGATGACTTCTCTATGTTTAGGTCTTCCTTTGTTTGTCTAATTTGAGTAAAGTGTTTGGTAGGGAGAACAGTCTAACTTTCAACTAGGAGAAATGTCATTTCATGGTTTAAAGGGGAATAATCTTAGGCCATATTATTTCTAAAGATGGAATGGAAGTTGATAAGGCTAAGACTGACTTGATTATTAATCTTCCCCTCCAACTTGTATGAGAGATGTGAGGTCTTTTATTAGACATGATCGCTTCTATCGTCGTTTTATTAAGAACTTTAGTAAGATAGCTGAGCCTTTGACCAACCTTTTAGCTAAGGATGTGCCATTTCACTTCTTTGAGGATTGTTATGTGGCATTTATTAACCTTAAGGAAGCCTTAGCCTCTGCTTCCATTCTTCATCCACCCATCTAGGAAGAGCCCTTTGAGTTAATATATGATGTATCTAATTATGCTTTTGGGGTTGTTTTAGGGCTAGGTATTGATGAGAAGCCCTATGTTATTTATTATGCTAGTCACACTTTGAATTATGTCCAACTAACTTATACTGTCACTAAGAAAGAATTTTTGATTGTGATCTTTGGTTTGGAAAGTTCATACCTTACCTAATTTAGCCTCATTTGATTGTTTATACTGACTACTCTACTCTTAAACATCTTCTTTCTAAGAAGATACTAAGCCTAGACTTGTAAGGTGGATCTTACTTTTGCAAGAATTCAATTGTGAGATTAGGGATAAGAAAGGTACTAAGAACCTTGTTGCTGACCACTTGTCTAGGATTCTCTATGGTAGAGAGTATGAGTCTAGTATTTCTAAATGTTTCCCTAATGAGCAATTGTTTATGGTCACCCTAATCCTTAGTATGCTAACATTATGAACTACCTAATGTCTGGTAGGATTCCTGAGGGTTGGACTAAGAATGATAGAGACAGATTCTTTCACCTTGTGAAATTCTTTGTTTGGGATGACCCTTACTTATTTCAGCATTGGTTTGACCTAGTCTTTGGAAGGTGTATCCCCAATGATGAGGTTAGAAGTGTCCTTTCATTCTGTCATGACCAAACAGGTGGGAGCATTTTATTGGCAGAAAGGCAGTAGCCAAAGTTCTTCAATGTGGTTTTATTAGCCTACACTGTTTAGGAATGCTTTTGACTATTGTAAGAGCTGCCCTAGGTGACAACAGTTAGGTAGGAGTAGCAGAGATGATACTAATTAATCCCATCATTGTGGTAGAGATTTTTAATGTTTAGGGTACATACTTCATGGGACCATTTTCATCTTCTTTTGAGAATTAGTATATTTTATTAGCTATGGACTATGTTTCTAAGTGGGTAGAGGACATCCTTACTAGGATCAATGATGCTAAAGTGATTGTGAAGTTTCTTTAGGAGAACATATTTGCTAAATTTGGCATGCCTGGAGCTGTAATTAGTGACTAGGTATCCATTTTACTAATATGTCTTTTGATGCCTTATTGAGAAGGTACTTTATAGTCCATCAACTTGTTACCCCTTATCATCCCCATACCAGTGACGAAGATAAGTGTTCAATAAGTAGATTAAGCTGATTCCAGAAAAGACTGTGAGTAGGGATAGAAAAGATTGCGCCAACAAACTTATAGATACTTAATGGGCTTATAGAACGACTTTCAAGACTCCCTTAGATCACCTTATAGGTTGTCTATGGTAAGCCTTATCATCTCCTTATTGAGATAGAACATAGAGATTGATGGGTCATTAAGATGCTAAACTATGATTGAACTCAGGCTGGTGAGGAGAGGAGACTGCAATGAGTGAGCTAAAAGAGATAAGAGCCAAGGCATATGAGAGTGCTCGATCTTACAAGGAGAAGGCTAAATTATTTTATGATTAATATATTCTTAGGAAAGAGTTTACCCTAGGAATGCAAATACTCTTATATGACTCTAAACTCCATATTTTTCCAGGGAAATTAAGGTACCGATGAATGGGTCCCTATGTTATTTCACATCTTTTTTCCTATGGTGCAGGCAAAATACAGGACCCTAAAAGTGGTGCCAAATTTAAGGTGAATGGCCAAGGTTGAAGCAATTACTGGAGTTACCAAGCACAGAGGATGTGGAGAGTCTGATATTCCATGAGCTGAGTCCTGAAGAGTAATATGCTACAGAATAGTTCGGGTGTATCCAACACCTGAACTGGTTTGCTTGGAATATCTTCTTTTTCTTTTTCTTTTTCTTATTTATCTTTTATTTTCTTTTTGTACATTTGGGAGTTTTTTCTTTTATTTTCCCTTTTGTGTATATGCTTGTATATTTTAGTTTTAGAGTCTTGTCCTATTTCTTTCTTTTTGAGTCTTAGTTTTCTTTTTGCATATTTGTTTTTCTCTTTAGCTTGTATTTTCTATTTTATGTTTTCTTTCACTTCTAATGAGGATATGTCTAATTTAGGTGTAGGATTGGGAAACTTTGTTTTAAAAATTTAAGAAAACCGAAAAAAATTTGAACAACAAGAAAGAGTTTAGTTTTGTTTTGGGGACTATATGTGTATTCTGATTGATTATGTTCTTTGGGACCTGGGTTATTTGGTTGTATATAGATATTGTGTATGATAGAACTTAGTCCTAAGTGTGATGTTTATACACAATCTTAATCCACGACATTTTTCTATAGCAAGCAGTCTTGACTTTGGTAGATAACTTGCGAGATTCTGTGCCTTAAAGACCAACTCATCATTTTTAGTCTAATATTTTTCTTCTAGTGTGTCTCTTCCATGATTACATTTCTGTAACTTCCAATGATTCTCTTTAAGATCACATTTGGCATATGCATTATGGTAATATAATAGAGGTATTTGTTTGCATTTTTGTGAGCCACATTAGCCAAATTATCACTTTGTTTTAGAAGTTTTACTTTCTTTGGTAACCCTTTGATCCTTGACTGTTTTTGTTGTGACCCCTATATTTTAACCCTTTGCCTAAACACATTTCCTATACCCAAGCCAAGGCTAGTGGAACAACACGTCATTATTTTGGTGGGTAGCTCTTAGGAGTTTTATGTAATTGGTGGTTGATCTTGGTCATATGAGGGGCTGTATCATTATGACCATTTAGAAATTGAGTTATGTTATTTTCACATGTGCTATTCATTCATTTTCTATATAAAAAAAAGAGAAGCAAAGGAAAAAAAGTGAAAGAGAAGCAAAGGAAAAAGTTAAAAGAAAAAAGGGAAAGAAGTTGAAAATTGAAAAAAATGCTGTGAATAAGAGTGTTTGGCATGGATTCATTGTCATTGTTTATTCTCATTTCCAATGGTTGCTTTTTAAGGGTACGTTCTTAAATTGTCATAAGTTTTGGGAGAATGTGTGATTATTATAGCTGTTGGAAGGATTTGGTTGCTCATTAGTTACCTGGCTTTCCAAATTGATTTTCCCTCTCTTAACCTTAACTATTGGCCCCATTATAACACTTTGTAAAGTCCTCTTGATTATCATGTTGCATTGTGCATTTGATTGGTGGAGAATTGAGAATTTTAGCAAGCCTATGGCAGTTTGTATGATTGGCAGATGAGTTGAGCGAACCTCGTTATATTTTAAACACATGAGCGGAAGTGTTCCACATATCTCTAAAGTGACGTTCTACAAGTCGGGCTTATACATATTTTCTAAGTGGGTTGAAAGATTGTATATAGATGTTATTAATGAGACTGAGAATTTCTTGATATGTACATTGTATTTATATATGATCTAATGCTAAGATTACTTGAGTGATGTGGTTAATTGAAATGTGTACAAATTTTTTACAGTGTTATATATTTACTTTGAAAAGCCCAAAAAGATTTTCGGTTTTCTATTTCTTGTATAAATTTTTATGGGTGTATCCTCTACAAACCCTCACGAGATACTACTCGTTTACAATGGGTAACCTAGAGGTTTAAAAGGCTTGTTGCCCATGCTAAATGTAATTGTAATTCCTACAAAAGTGATTTAGAATTTAGTTCAGATTTCTTTTGTAGATCAGAAATTATGA
The DNA here is from genome assembly GCA_002740465.1 of Stenocereus thurberi. Lineage (NCBI taxonomy): Eukaryota > Viridiplantae > Streptophyta > Magnoliopsida > Caryophyllales > Cactaceae > Stenocereus > Stenocereus thurberi. The sequence goes on from NCQT01068521.1 coordinate 13,340, forward strand.
TATTTTATACCCTTTCATTATCTAATATTTGCTCAAAATAAATCATTTAATTTGGATTTTAATATATGTTTTGTTTATTTTATAGGACTTGAGAAAATTTGAAAGCATAAATAAAAATGCCAAATTACTTGCAAAGAGGGATCGTGTTGGATCAAGTGAAAAAAGAAAAAAAACAAGAAGAAAAGAGCAGGCCCAGGAGGCCCAATCTGTAGCTCCCCTCTTCTCTCTCTGTGGGCCAGGCCCAAGTGCTCCTAGTGCATCCCTCAACTTCTCGCTCAGTCAAGCTTGTCTTTCCTAGAAACCCGAAGCCCATTTTTCTTCCCCCATGCTCTTCTTTTCTCCTTCTTCTCTTCTCTTTCTCCATACGGGCCTGGCCTAGCTGCTCAAATGCAACATGCTCCTCTCTCCTCTTTCACTTAAGTGCCCACACTGGTGTCATGTGAGGCCGCCTTTTCTCCTCTCCTCAGTGCTTCTAGGCTCGAAGCCCAGTACGTGGCCCAAGTCTTGCCGAGCTTAGCTCCCACCTATTTTTCAATTAAACTATCATGTAAGTCACGTGACACTAGGCCCTTCCTCCCCTTTCTTCTTCTTCTTTCTCGCTGCCTCCGAGACCTTTGCTGCTTCATCTTCTTTAGCCTTCATCTACCATAACCGACCCTTCATGTTTCTTTAATTTTTTTAACTTTTCTGTTCCTCGTTCATTCATGATCATCAAATTCATCATTAACTCATTACCTTCTTTTTTTCTGGGCCAGTAATTGGGCATTAATGCATTCAATCAAGTGGGAAGGGGCTGTATTTTAGGGGGAAACAAAATTGAAGGCAGAGAAGGCATGAAGGAGATAACATAGAATTTTAGTTTTTCAATTTGTAGTTTTTCATTTCCATCCAATTCACTTCTTGTTTCATATTTAGATTTTAGTTCTCAAACAAGTGTCATTGAATTCTGTTTATTTTAAATTTTCACTGATGAATTTAGTTTTGGCTTTGGAATCTTCTATTAATTGGCGTGAACCTCTGCTTCCCCCCTCCCATTTTGTTCTCAGTTCAAGCCCAGGTTTGAGTTTTGGATATTTGTGCTACTTGGTTCAACCTTCAATCTGATTGGCGAATTGATTGTTTACTTGACATTGTTCTAATGGATTCTATGTTGCCATATTTACATAATGACGGGTGTAAAGTAATAGAAGTGCTATGAGGTGTTATGCTTACGTTACCAAGCCCCTGCAAATTGCTTTTCATTTTACCTCTTTACTCTTGTCTTTAATATCTCATATTTAGAATCAGAGTTACTTGGGTCATTTTAACTACTTAATCTTT
>NCQT01068586.1:0-11697 GCA_002740465.1 Stenocereus thurberi
ATGAAACATGATTACATTCATGTATTGCAGTTAAGGGGTAAACATGCTCATTTCGTAATTCGAATGTTGTTTCCAAAGCTGGCTCATAAGCATAATTCAACTAAATAGACAAGTATCGATTCGAGGCGTTCATTCATTGTTTCGAAGTTACATTTCAAGCCTAATTAAGCCATTTAAGCATAATACGATTCAAGCCGTTTGTTTATTACATCGAAGTTACTATTCAAGTCTAATTAAGCCACTTAAGCATAATACGATTTAAGATGTTCGTTTATTACATCGAAGTCACTATTCAAGTCTAATTAAGCCAGTTAAGCGTAATACGATTCAAGCCGTTCGTTTATTACATCAAAGTCACTTTTCAAGTCAAATTAAGCCACTTGAGCATAATACGACTCAAGACGTTCGTTTAATGCATCGAAGTCACTATTCAACTCAAATTTTCAGGCATGTATCAACTGAGCATACTTGAATCAATTTTAAGCATGCATAATTCATTTCGAACTAAATTTTCAGGCATGAATTAACTTATACTTGAATCGATTCTAAACACGAATAATTCATTTTGAACAAAATTTTCAGGCATGAATTAACTGAATATACTTGAATCGATTCTAAACATGCATCACTTATTTCGAAGCTATTTTTCAAGCGTTGACTAACTAAACTAACATATATCGATTCAAAGCCACTTTCGAGTACTAATCAACTAAACTAACATTTAACGATCTGAAGTTATTTTCAGGCATAAACTAACTAAACTTAGCTACATCGCAACTTAAAGGTTAAAACAATTTCGAAACTACTAATACTTAGGAAGCGAGAAATACCCACCTGGACTCCAAGGTAGAGGAACCGATTCCTTGGCTAATTAGGCTATGCAGATTGGCCACGGTGGTGGTGGTGGTTGGTGGTTCTGATGGGTTGAGGCCGAAGGTGGCAGTGTTGGGGGTTCGAAACCCTAACCTAAGAGTTATTGATTATTGTGGCTTCTAGTGGTCGCCGGATTTGAGCCCAGCGGTGGAGCCGCTAATCTCGCTGATGTGGTGGCGGTAGACCGTCGCCCCCTCTCCTCCCTCTCCTGGTGCAGGTTCGTGGGGTGGTGTTTAAGAACCCCCCGTCTCGCCCCCCTTCCTTGAGAAAGTAAGGAGCTTCAGCCCCTTATTTGTTTTCATTATATTATTTTTTTTTGGTTGCTTGCTCAAAACTTAACACCGCCAGTCTAATTCGTATCACGTATTCTAAACTCAAAATCGATAGTACGACCTTTTATCGATTATTCGTTCCCAAATACGCCAAGGTTCGATTTATTAAACCTCGAAACTAATTCTAAGGTTGACAGCTTAATCGCACACGGGAAACGACTACATTAAACTATCGGCACAGATTAAAGACCCAAATAGCATGAATTAACTTCAAAATCAATAATTACAATAGTAACTCTAAAGCTCAATTTGGTAGCCGATTTTTGCCAACCAGAGCTGTAAAACCCCACCCATTCGACCAGCCTCCAAGCCACTATCAATTCGTGCGAATCTGGGCTAAAATTCAGAGCAAAACCAACCACGTTTCAGGCAATTTTGGCACCGAATTGAAGCTCGAACGCGTGCCCAAGTAAGGCAATGCAATTTAGCTTCCAACTGCTGTCAATCTTCTATAAATTGGGGTGAAAATTCATATCTACAAATACCCAATTCAATCTCAGGTTGATAGCCAAAATTTAGGCTTGTTCTAGGGTTCGAATTTTGGGAATTTGGGCATAAATCGCGTGCTGCTCATTTGACCACAGGGCCAGGTCGGAAATTGGAGGTGTTCGGGTGCCAAAAGTCGAGCCCAAAGCCTTCAAATGAAACCCTAGCTTGGAATCGAGGTGAGAGTTCCTTTCCTCCTAAATTACTATTAATTTCATTGATTTTAGCTAAATTTAGTTGCTGCATGTTAATTCTAAGTTAGAAATCAATTTTGATGAAATTGGAGTCAAAGTTGAGAAATTCGAACATGGTAATGAATTCAGTTAATTGCATGATAATTCGATATATGGCTAAATGTACCAGTTAATCAAGGATTGTAAAGTAAGCATAATGTTGTTATCGAACTGTCATAGCATGAGTTAGTCACACTTGAACTCTATTTGATGCTTAGTGATGCTAGTTGGGCAGTTGAAGTAATTATGGAAATAACGGAATTATGTCTAAGGGCTATAGCTGAATCGGTTTGGGCACATAAATAATCTATTCGTAGTTATTTTAATGAATTATTCTGCTTATGGATATCGATTAGCGACCTGAAAGGGCAAAATGTCGGTTTAGAGTCTCGATTGCATCAGTTGGTACACTTAAACACTATGTTGGTTATTAAGCTTGAATGTCATACCTATATATGATCGTTTTATGTATTGTTGGTTTTTATATGGCAATATTAAACCGAGTTGGGAGTTGAATGGCTCAAGGTGGAACTATTGAGTGGTTCGAGGTTCTTGTGGTCAGTGCTATGTGAGGAGACAGTTAAGGTTGTGAATTACCGCAATCGTGTGGATTGTGAGGCCGTGTGTGGTTTAATGGGTAGATTCTGCTGAGTTGTGATATGAAGTGTATGAATGTGCTATGTGTGAACCCTTTCCCACTAATATGCTACCTGATGTTGTGTAATTAGTTCTTGAAACTTTAGACATCTTTAAAAAGAAAAGATCATTTAGAAAGTTTATTTTACATGTTTGAAAATGCCTTTAAGTTTATCAGTCGTCTATTCGCTTGTTAGAATGTCTAAGGTGTAAAAAGGTCCTAAATCATCGAACTACTCAGTTAATAACTTGACTGAATGCCGATGGGTTTAGAAAGTTTAAAAGCGAACTAAAAGTCAATTTGAAAATGTTTAAAGCATTGGTTTGTTTATAAATCCTCCTTGTGTTTAAAAGAATTTGAATGAGCTGAAAAAGAGTACCTTAAGGTACTAATTATAAAGTTTAGCTAATTTATATGCTAGTTGCTGGCTTAGGCCTCTATTGAGTTTCAGGCTACGAGTATGTAAAACCATTATATTTTAAAAAGCATTCACGTTGAAAGTTACGAAGAAAACTTGTTTACCTTATAAATGAACCGAGTACCTTAAATTTTCGAATAATAACAAGTTGGGACGTTTTAAGCATTCAGTTTATTTTTGCGCCCTCTTTTGAGTCTTAAAAGGGGTTGATACGAGTTATAAAATGACAACTGAGGGTTTTATTACAAACCTAGTTTGAGTTAAACGCTAACTAAGTACTTTAAGTTCCAAATGGGTTCCGTTTCACGAATTAACAATCATATTACGTTATTAAGAAACTTTTAAGTTAAATACAAGATTGTTTTATGATTTAATAAACGTATTACATTTATAAGAAGCATGTAAGTTTGAAACAAAGTCGTTTTATGAACTAACAAATGTATTACGTTATTAAGAAGCTTTTAAGTTGAAAACGAAATAGTTTTACGATTTGGCAAACTTATTACGTTTATACAAAGCTTTTAAGCTAGAAACGAAGTTGTTTTATGAACTAGCTATCATTTGACATTTTTAAGAAGCTTTTAAGTTTAAAAGGAAGTCGATTTACGTGTTAATAAACTTATTACGTCTATAAGAAGTTTTGAAGTTATTTACAAAGTCAATTTGCGTGTTAACAAATCTTATTTCATTTATAAGAAGCTTATAAGTTTAAAACGAAACCGATTTTCAAACTAACAAGGGTATTGTGTTATTTAGAAGCTTTTAAGTTGAAAACAAAATCGTTTTACGATATAGTGATGTGGATTTTATGTTTACTTTTGAAATCCTTTTTACTTGCAAGTGCGCAAGGTTAATTGTAGACAAGCGAGTATAGGGGTGTGGATCCCATGAGGAACAATAGCGATTTTAAATTTATCCTTTCTGATTGTAAAAAGTAATTCAATTTATGAGTTCAATTATCAAATTGAATTAAGGAGCAAAATAAGAGTAAACAAGTCAAGAGATTGGAGAAAAATCAATAGGAGAGAGATCTAGGACTTTGGATTTCACCTTTAATGCCAATATTGATTTACTAATTTAAATAGGATTCAATTTGTCACTTGTTCAACCTAAGCTACAAGCATTAGGCCATAAGTCAAAAAGATGGTTATTATTATCAAATGAGACTATTTATCTAATGGCTTAGCATGAATTATTCTTCTTAGACATAACTCATCTAATTTCTAAAATAAATTATTCAGTTGAAATAATTATAATTTTAAGCCCAATTACATAATCATCACATTAGCCTACAAGGTCTAATACTCATTTGAGATAACAAATTAAACTATTGTAATCAACATGATTAAACATTAGTATTAAGATGCATAAATAGATTATGATCAAATATAAGCTCAAGATTATGTAAAAGAGACAAAAATAACCCCATAAGAAATTAGCAAAAGAATATTATTACCAAGGATCCATCCTAATCCTAGAATAAGTAGTTTAGCTGGCTATAGTTAGTGAAAACACCATTAGAGTTGGTATATTTCACTTCCTGCATCCAAACTTTGTACTCAATTACACAAATGATATAATCAAATGTAAACTCTTAAATTTGGCTCACAAATAAGATGAGAAGAGAAGAGAAAAATAGTTAATAAAACTTATTTTCTTCTTGACCCCTCAACCCAAATGATTTTGACTTACAATAATACTCTCAACTCTCCAAAGAAAATAGAATATGGAAGATGAGAGAATGAGAAGAATGCATGTATGGATGTGTGAGTGTGAGTCAACCCATAGCCCCTTTTATAGTGGAAAATCCAACCCCTTTGGATACCCCAAAATTTAATGAGAATCAGTCCCAATTAATTTTTGGATGTTACATGCATAAACATGGCTAGTCATAAGCATAGAATTAATCAAATTTAATTAGCTTTTGACTAGGTTAACAAGTGGTGCATGTGGAGGAATAAACAAAACAGTTGGGCTGATATGGGGTGCTGAGGTTAGAATATGGCCCGCGCACTAGGCCCATATGGATGGAGAAAGAGAAGGAGCAAAAGAGAGGGGCTGGGGGCAAGGCGTCTAGGTTGGAGTGCTGGGCTGCAGAACTCTGGCCCACACGAGCTGGAGCAGGAAGAGGAGAAGAGCTGCTGATGCTGGAGATTGGGCCGAGTTGCTCGGAAGGCGGCCTAAGGCTGGGTGTGAAGAGAGAATGAGAGGAGGAGTAGGCTGGGGGAGGTTTGGGCCCCAAACTTCACTGCACCACTGGGCCGTGGTTGCCGAGCTATGCTTCACAGGCTTGGGCCGCGAACTGGGGCGGCCAATTAGTCCTTTATTTCTTTTTTTCTGTTTTCTTCTTTGTTTTTTCTCTTTGGGCTTAAGCTTGGATTGTAGGCATTGCACATATGAGATATCCGAGTCTAAATTCTTCTATTTTATTTTTTACCAGAAAATTTCATAAAATATGCATTATTTTTGCTTATAAAAATATATTTCAAAGACGTAAAAGTAGGTAAAATGAAGGAGAAAATTATATATAAAATATGAACTATCAACTCCCTCACATCAAAACTTTGCTAGTCCTCGAGCAAAGAACACCAATGATGCATGTATTCATTTAAACCATCAAGAAGAATAAGATCAGGGAAGAAAACCAAGTGACCCAATTATAAATGTCCACTCCAAATCACATATATCAATTCACTACCAACCCACAATTCATTATCAAAAATTTCTAACCCCAACTTGTTCCATAGCCAAAAATTCGAGCAAATTAAGCACACAATGAAACCAAGTAGCAAACCGTAAGTACATTATTTCACCCCACATAATAAAAATCACAAGTGCATCTTTTAAAATCGAGTCCCAATGCCAAATCAATTTTTTTGATTTGCTTTTTCTTTTTGAGACTTTGGTTTTTTTTTTTTTTTTTGGTTATTTCAAAAGTTACTTGATCTCATGTGCTTTCTTGAGTGGATAAAGATATGCATAACGATAACACTCAGAAAAACACTTAGTACATATTCAGGCAATTAAAGATATGAATAAAGATAGGACCTAAACATTGGTACCGAAATCAGAACTCAATTAATTCGATTTATTGCATTTCCTTTTTTTTTNTTTTAAAAGCCAATGGGGATCTCAATGCTTATGGAATACTCAACATGACATTGTAAATGGAGTTACATCTCAAACTCAAAATTCGGCTACATAGTGACATTAGCATAGCAAAAATTTTAGCCTTCAATTAGTCAAAGCTAGAAATAATCTCTAGTGAATATGGGTCGCATGAATCGAATCCACATAATAGGAATAAAACACACACAATTAGAACACTCAAACTCTTCCCAAAATCATTCACCCACAAATTTTCAAGTTTCAATTTTCCTTAATATTTTCCTCAATATTTTCATTTTGCCTTCTCCCCACACCTAAGCCGTACATTGTCCTCAATATTGAAAACAATAAGATAGAGGGAAACGGAGAAAAGAGCAACACAACCTGATAGCACGAGGAAGTTATGTCCATTGAAGCTCAACAATTAACCTCCCAATGTACCTTCACAACCATCACCAACCTCAAGAGTCAAAACCAAGCGAAGAATCACACTTAAAAACACAAGCACACCTTGATCGGAAAAAAAAAATAAAAGACTCAAAATCACCTAAACAGATCGGGCTGCCTCCCAATAAGTGCTAAGTTTAATGTCTTCAGCCATACAATGCCTTACCCACTAATCATAGTAGACAGGGTTGACCAAGTTGATGGATTCAATCAAATTAGGGTTAATATCATGAGTCACAACAGGTTTCAAACGTTGACTATTAACTATTAGAACTCTACCATCCTGGGGATCCAAAATTTCGATCGCCCCAGAGGGAAACACTTATAGGAGAACAAAAGGACCATCTCATCTAGATCTCAACTTGCCAGGAAATAGCTTAAGCTTAGAATTAAAAAGTCAAACCTTCTAATTAGGTTCAAAAGATTTACAAGAAATCATTTTATCATGAAAAGGTTTGGTTTTGGCTTTATAAATCTTAGCATTCTCATAGACTTCATTACGCAATTCATCCAACTCATTCAATTGAAGCCTGCGGTTAGAACATGCTTGTTTCATATCAAAATAAAAAGCTTTAATAGCCCAAAAAGCAGGGTGTTCTAACTCAACTGGCAAGTGACAAGCTTTAATGAAAAGAAGCCGACAAGGAGACATCCCAATGAGAGTCTTATAACCATTACAATAGGCCCAAAGAGCATCATGTAATCTCAAAGACCGGTCTTTTCCATCAGGTCGAACCGTTTTTTCAAGGATAGACTTAATTTCACCATTAGACACCTCAATTTGACCACTAGTTTGAGGGTGATAAGGGGTCGCTATTTTATGAGCCACAGAATACTTCCTAAGCAAAGCCTCAAACAATCGATGATAAAATGACTCCCTCTATCACTAATAAGGGCTCTAGGGGTTCCATATCGACAAAATATGTGTCCTTCTAAAAACTTGACCACAACCTTGTGGTCATTGGTCCTAGTAGCCTGAGCTTCCACCCATTTTGACACATAATCAACAGCAACCAATATGTATACAAAACCAAAAAACGGGCGAAAAGGACCCATGAAATCAATGCCTCACACATCAAATATCTCAACAATCAGAATAGGAGAAATGGACATCATATCAGTACGGGACAGGGCACCCGTACGTTGACAATGCTCACAAGGAAGACAGAATTGGTGAGCATCTCTAAACAGAGTGGGCTAAAAGAACCCATTTTGTAGGACTTTAGCNNNNGTCCTCCGACCTCCAAAGTGACCACCACAAGTATAAGAGTGACAAAAGATGAGAACACTATGGATTTCACTCTTGGGGACACATCTATGGACCACTTCGTCATGGCAATGTTTGAAAAGATAAGGATCTTCCTAAGAGTAATGTCTTACCTATGAGAAGAACCTATCTTTCTCTTGTTTAGACCAGTGAGGGGAAATCTTCCCAGTGACAAGGTAGTTCACAATGTGAGCAAACATAGGGAGAGCGGCATGTGACATAGCAAATAGTTGCTCATCAAGAAAATGGTCAGAAAAGCCAACTGAGTCATCAGTATACTCAGTAAAGATTCTAGACAAGGGGTCGGCAATAGAATTTTTAGATCCCTTCCTATCTTTTATTTCAACATCAAATTCTTCGAGCAACAAAATCTATCTAATAAGTCTTAGTTTAGTGTCATTCTTAGCCAACAAATATTTTAATGCAGCATGATCAGTAAACACAATCACTTTCGAACACAAAAGGTAAGGACGAAATTTATCAAGTGCAAATACAACAGCTAGCAACTCTTTCTCAATAGTAGAATAATTCTTTTGACCTTCAGTTAGAGTTCTACTAATATAGTATATGACATGAGATATTCTATTCACCCTTTGACCCAAAACAGCCCTAATAGCAAAATCAGATGCATCACACATGATCTTAAATGGCAAAGAAAAATCAGAGGGCTATACAATAGGGGATGACACTAACAAAGATTGAAACTTTTCAAAAGTTTACACACAAGACTCATCAATCACAAAAGGAGCATCTTTGGTAAGAAGATTAGTAAGTGGGCAAGCCACTTTACTAAAATCCTTAATAAATCTCCTATAGAAGCCAGCATAATCGAGGAAAGATCTAACTTGCTTCACAAAATAAGGCACAAGCAAATTAGAAATCAAATCAACCTTAGCTTTATCAACCTTAATCCTTTTTTTGGACACTTTATGTCCCAAAACAATCCCTTCTTGGAACATGAAATAACTCTTTTTCCAACTCAGAACAAGATTCACTTCTTCACATCTTTTCTGCACAATGGATAAATTGACAAGACACACATCAAAAGAAGAACCAAAAATAGAGAAATTATCCATAAACACTTCCATGAAATTATCAATATAATCAGAAAATATGGCCATTATACATCTCTGGAGCGTGGAAGGTGCATTACACAACCCAAAAGGCATCCTTCGATAGGCAAAGGTACCTGATGGGCATGTAAATGTGGTTTTCTCTTGGTTCTCAAGATAGACAGGTATTTGTCCACCTAACTTTTCCAAAATTCGATTGAATGGGAGGGGAAAATAGTCCTTTCTTGTAACAGAATTCAATTTTCTATAATCAATACACACTCTCTACCCCGTGGTCTATCTAGTGGGAATCAGTTCACCTTCATTTTTCTTAACCACAGTTATGCCAGATTTCTTAGGGACCGCTTGTACTGGACAGACCCTTTGACTATTAGAAATAGGATAGATAATGCCTGTACTTAACAGCTTTACTACCTCTTTTTGGACAACTTCTTTCATGTGGGGATTCAATCTACGTTACATTTACCTAACAGGTTTAGTATCATCCTCTAAATGAATTCTATGCATACAAATTGTGGGACTAATCCCTTTCAATTCAGCAACAGACCATCTAATAGTACCCTTATGATCAGACAAAACACGAATCAATTCTTCCTCGTGATCACAAGATAGAAGAGAAGATATAATAATAGGTAGGGTCTCTTTGGGGCCTAAAAACACATACTTGAGTGAATTAAGAAGAGGTTTCAACTCAAGTTTAGGTGGAGAAAGAGCAGAAGGTGGCATAGGAGAACTAGCCAAAGGAGGAAGAGGTGCATAAGTGGACACCCAGGAGGAAGACTCAAGATGAGGAGTGGAGTCAAAAGTAGAATTCATCTCACCTATCATACTTCCTAAGTCAAACAATCTCAAATCCTTATGGGAAAGACAGATTCCCAAGGGATCATTGCTTAGAATAGCAGGTAAAGCCTCTTCAATCATTTCATCAATCACATCAATAAAGAAGCATTCAGATTCATCTTCAAACACAAGTTGAGCAAAAGCTTTGAAAATGTTAAGCCTAACCCTCATGTTCATGACCAAGACATCTATCACTCTCGTCCTACAGTTAATGGTAGCATTATCTGTGGCTAGGAAGGGACGTCCTAAAATAAGAGGGATCTGTTTAGAAGCATAATTAGTGTCCATGTCCAATACAACAAAGTCGACAGAAAAGAATCCTTTATCAATTTGCACCAAGACATCATCTATTCGCCCCCTAGGAGTCCTAACTGACCTATCAGTAAGCTGAAGGGTACAGTTGGAAGGTTACAGTTCACATAATCCCAACTTTAAGTGAACAAAATATGGTATCAAATTGACACTAGAACCCAAATTCAAAAGCGCCCTTTCAATTTTGTGATTGCCAATAAAACATTAAATGATAGGGACACCGAGATCCTTGAACTTAGGTGGAGTATCACATTTCAGAATCGAACTTACTTGTTCACTTAGAAGAACCTTTTTAGACTTGTCATCTTTAGATTTTCTTTTAATAGTGCACATGTCTTTAAGGAACTTAGCATTAGCCGAGATCTGTCTTATCGCTTCCAAAAGGGGAAGATTGACCTTAACTTGCTTAAAGATCTCTAGGATGTCATCTCTTTGTTTGTCTTTCCTGGAAGGGAATGGTGTATCCAAAGCTTGAGGGTAAGGGACCCTTGGCCTATATGCTATAGTGGGTTCAGATATAGCAGGAGAAGGGGATGGGTCGTTCTCTTTTTCAATCTCAAGGTCACTCTTCATGATCTTAAGTCCTTCATCTTTATCATGTTTATTCTCACTCACCTTGTTATCCGCTTCTTTACCACTCGTAAGAACTATTACAGCTTTCAATTGTGCAAATCGTTAACCTTTCGGGTTCTGCATGGGGTGACTTAGAAGTTTTCCTTCTTCTCTTTTACCTACAGCTATGGCTAGTTACCCAAGTTGGGTTTCTAATTTAGCTATAGATTGTGAGTGAGAATCAACACTATGCATTTTAGACTCAATACCTTGGACCTTAGAATCAACATTTTGCACAATAGAGGTCAAGGTTCTAAGGGCAGAAATTACCTTGTCTATGTCAGAGCTCCTAGATGGAGCTTGATGGGAAGAGGGATGGGCATATCTCTGGTTTTGAAAACCAGGAGGGGTAGGTCTGCTAGACTGGGTCTGAGGATTCTCAGTATTTCGAGACCTCCATGAAAAATTAGGATGATTCCTCCAACCATGATTATAGGTATTAGAATAAGGGTTGTTGGATGGAGGAAATCCTTGGGCAGCATTCACTTGTTCAGTCACACAGTCAGACTTACCCATACACGGACAATCAATAGAAGCATGCATGGGACTAGCACAAATCCAACACACATCTTGCATACTAGGGGCATTAGACATTTTATTCATACACAACAATTGATCAAATTTCTTAGCTAAAGCATCAACTTTATTAGAAGGTCAATTGAATGTAAAACCTCATAAACCCCCATTTTACTTCCTAATTGCCTAGGTAAATCAGAATGTGAGGAAGTAGCATGCAAGTGTAAGTTTTCACTCAAATGTTCAAATAATTCCCAAGCTTCTTTAGGCGTTTTGTACAAAAAACTACTACCGCAAGATGCATCAACCATCTGCCTATTATGCTCATCTAAGTCAAAGTAAAAACTCTGGATAAGTTGCCACATAGACGCCTCATGATGAGGACAACATCACAACAACTCTTTAAACTGTTCCCAACTTTTATGCAATTGTTCATTTTTATTTTCTGAAAATGTGGTTATAGCATATCTTAAGGCAGTCAATTTACCAATGGAGAGAAACTTTTTTAAGAATTTCTTTTGCAATTGATCCCAAGTGGTGATA